>JASSUY010046016.1:0-23390 GCA_032466535.1 Forpus xanthops
CCCGCGGGGGGCAGCGGCTCGCTGGCAGCTTCGGCGGCGGCGGCGGCGCCTCCCCCCGCGCCGGGGGAACCTCGCACACATGTGACCCGGGAAACCATGACAACCTCCCTCTGGGGGCTGCGGCCCGCAGCCGGCCCAGCCCGCGCCGCCGGAGGGAGGCACCGAGAGGAGGCCGGGCCGTCCTGCCCTGTCCTGCCCTGTCCTGCCCTGTCCTGCCCTCTCCTGCCCTCTCCTGCCCTCTCCTGCCGCGGAGGAGCGGAGAGCCCCTTGGGAGCGGGCAGGTGCCCTCGCGTGGGGTCGCGGTGCTGTTCCCTCCCCGAGGCCTCCCGCTGGGCCCTCCCCTGGTCCCCCTCCTGTGCCGGGCCGCCACCTCAGCGGGTCCCGGGGTCCCCTCAGCTTTGGGTGCCCCTTCCCCTGGGGTTATCAGCGGGGATTCCGTGTCAGCGGACACGTTCCTGCTCAGTGAAGGACCACAGCGGATGTAGTATGTGCTTTTTCACGGCCGTGTACTACCTTAAAGATATTCCCCGCATCATTCATGTATGTAGACATGCTGCCTATTTATATTCATCTGTATTATTCAGGATGAGGTGGGGTGATGTGCTGCTAGAGAATATCTTCTGTTTGTCAGCCGGTTGCCTAAAGTCCATTAAAAATTTAGCGAGAGAAAGAAACAATTGTTTTGGGGGGAAAAAAGGAAGAAAGAAAACCCGTTCAATTTAAACATTGCCAAGTGCCAATGCTCAACACAGATGCTGTTCCAAGTCGTGCTGCAGGGACTACTTAGCACAGTGGTAAGTAGGTGCTGCTTGTCATCACCAGGAAGCTTAAATGTTTTAAGTCGTAATTACGGGTGCCATGTTTTTCACAGGGCGTTTTACTAAATGCGTCTTGAAAGTGAGATCCTTGGAATGCATGAGAGCTGCACCACCCCCTGATTCCTAATCACCTCTGAACATTTGGACAGCGTTTTGGGGTTCCAGAAATATCTGTTGTAGTCTTAATTTTATGTGCCAAGCAAGTTAATTGCTAAAACGTCTAAGGCTGGGTGTACTTGGCTGTTCGATAATGGATTTTTCTAAATACTCAGCATTACACAAATTGCCTTGAAATATACTCTATAAGAGCTTAATGTAAGATAAACAGTCAAAATCAAGTTCACAGTAGCAAGGAACTGAAAGACCTGACTTCAGAAAGTAGTGTGACAGCAGAATACATCAATCCCTATGATGCTTTTCCAGCAGATCTGGATCTCAGAACTATTTTTAATTGAATTCGTTTCCAGTGCTCCCTTTGTATGCATTTTCAAATGGAGCTTTGTTCCCAGGTTGGGTCTTCACAGTGTTATAGACCAGGCAAATTAGTGATATGTGCATGCATGAGTGATATTGCTGCCCTGTAGCAATAGGAGACACCTCTGCCAATGGAGTTGTCAACACTTTTGAACTACATCTTGTGGCTTCACTTCTCTCTGCAGGAAAAGCCTGGAGCTAGCCATTATGAAGTACTTATTTGAAGTGAAATTCACTGATGTTTAGCACTGTCCAGCCTGAGGAACATCTTCAAGGTCAAGTAGAGTTCTCTTGGCTCAGACCATGAGTGCTCATTGTGCTGTGGAAGATTGCAGCAGGCTCCACTGCAGTGTCCTGAGGAGCTAACAGCCTACCCACACACCACACTTCATGCCATGCCCCAGCACTTGCAAACCCTGACCACAGCTGCCTTTACAAAGTGCTGGTGGACCATGTAGCCATGTACGCTGCAACGGGTGGTGACCCAGTACAGCAGAAGGGGTTAAGGTGTACATTACAGACAAGTGCAAACCTTAGTCATCTGAGAAGTTTAGCTACAAATGCCAGATTGGCTCATTTTCAAGTATAGGAACTTAAAAGGCCTCTCACACTCCTGAGAGGGCTGATCTGTTTGTTGAGATACCAGGTTGAGAGATATCTAAACCCTGACAAAACCTCCAGGAAGGAGATGTTTGTAATTGGTGCTTTCCAGGCACTAGGTGTTCTGTTAGCATACAATATTTCCTTTACTGAAGTCTTCTAGGACTGAAAGGTTTGTTATCCCTGAGGTTTTCTCTTAGTCAGACAAGGCACTCTATTATTCTAGGAATTTACCAGCAGCACAATGTTTTTTGCAATTTAATCAAGGGCTTCCCTAGCCTGCCAGAGCCTCCTGTCCTCCCACACATGAAAGTAGATTGTTTCTCTGAGGACATCCTCAAGAGCCAGCCTTTGATGTTTGTAACAAAACTGGCATAATTTGAATAAGATATTTCAAAGTGATAGCACTCTAAAGAATAGTCTTTATTTTTTTTTTTAATTTTCAAAACAGCCCAAAATGTTTGTTTCTAGTGAGACGTATCTTAAGTTTTGGTGTATCTCAGGGGATGGCAGTGGACTTTGCAGTTCATGTTGGCATCATGTGGTTTCCTTTGGTACTTTCTGTTCCAAGGAGTTTGCACTGGCATTTAAATTGCTTTTAAATCCTCATGAGGTGGACAACTGTCCCAGAATGTGTTATGTCTAGCAGAGTGAAGTCAGGTAATGGGAGTATCAGTTCACATCTCTCCATGAAGTTTTACTCGTTGCTACCAAATTTTGTGTGTCATTGCAGGTCAGCTGTGAACATCATCTTGAAATGAAAGAGAACACAAAACCTTCACAAATCCTGTTGTACTGAAAAGGGATTGGGCAGAACATTCGTCTCGCATGATGCAAAGACTTGCATTGTCTCCTTTCCTCCTAGCCAACAGATGCACTCTTCATAACACAACACTTAGCAGCTTTACATGTCAATCTGTCCCTTCAGCTGGTTCAAGGCTGTGAAAAATTAGGAGGCTACAGCTAGCAGCTAAGAAATAGCAAGGACTGTGTCTCCCACACAATTCCAGGTGACATACTTCAGTGGCTGGGAATGCTTCTGACAGAGATTGGAGAATTAGATCTTTTCTGATCACGTGGACGATGAATAGAGTGCAGAAGAAGGAGAAGCAGACTTTCAAGCCTTGTCTTTATCAGTGTACATGCAAATTTAGTAAATTTAATAAACTTGAGCTTATTAAAAGTCCATTTAAATGAATTTTATTTAAAGTCCATCCAACAGCCAACTACAAGCCTTTTTGTCAGCCAGCTTTCAACTTTTTACTAGGTAGGAACATCCTTCTCCAGCACTTCAAAAGATACTCTTAAACAGCCATCTGCTGTACAGAGGGGCAAAAATGTGCACTTGGTATCATGATTCTCAGACAGGGTAAAGCCTTTTCTCTTGAGTGGAAAGTAACTTTAGCAAGCACAGTAGTGGAATACAGGCTTTTAAATCCCTTCCTCAGTTACCTTCTTGGAGGCAAGAGGGACTATCGCTATTGTCTGCTTGGACCAGTTGCAGAGCTAGTACAGGAAGAAGAGACCTTGATCTCTTCATCTGTAGTAGTCTCCTAAATTGGCAACCTAGCAATGCCCAGTAGTGGGTTTCAATGGAATGAGAGTTCATATTGTACTGGAGAAAACACAGGACAAAACCTGGTCCTATACCTAGTGCAGTGTAGTAGGAAAAGACTGATGTTTGGATGTGGGAGGTGTTTGTATTTCCCATGTTTTACGTATTTTGGTTTATGTTATCTTAAATCTCTTGTCCTGGCTTTTTAAGTTTTAGATGCTGATGAACTTTACGTATTGCATGGTTAAACACTGGTGCTGACAAGCAACCTTCAAATCTCTTCATGGGATTTTATATTTATTTCATCATGTCTTCAGCTGTATGGCAATGTTTTCCTTGCTGACTCTTGATCAAGCAAGAGCTGGTCTGTAAGTTTTGCACCACAGTTCATAGGAATAATGTACCAATTTCTGATCTTCCGTAATACCTTTAAAATGCCACATATATTGACTCTTTTTTCCTTCTCAGCTCATGCTGGCTTACTAGGCAAATCTTGTTCATATATTTCTCTTACTAACAGTTTTTAATGACAATCAGTCATCCATAGATTTTTCATCAATAAAAAAACTTGCAGCTGTGAAGATCCATAGTTTATTGCTTTTCTATTCTTCTCATTAGAATAATAGGTCACTATTATTATTTTACCAAATCCGTTATCAAACCCAAATCTGTTTCTCAGAAAAAGGTTCAGTTCTATCAACAATAGAAGAAGCTAGTGTCTGTAATTCATGGATCAAATCTGAACACATTCTTCATGATTTTTTCCTTTTCTTGAGTTTCCTGTTCTCTCTCTCATACCCTTTGCTCTGCCCATTTTTATTGTTCTGTGGATTAAAACCTCTTAACTTTTTCCCTGCCTAATGTAAATACAGAATGTCAAGATCCAAGTAGCCATTTACATACTCAATTAAAACTTTTATTTGTGCCAAACAGGGTTTTCTCTGAATGAGCAGAAAGGCCAAGTTCAAAACTTGGGCTGGAAGGAATCCACCTTGGAAAACGTAACAGTGGTGAAGCACTGTAAATTAAATAACCCCTACCATTTTCACTACCAACTCACCATCAGTTTAACCTGATAGAAGGTTGAGAAGCTTCCTCTCACCAGAATGGCACCCTGCTAACCCCTGAACAAATGTTTATTTCCTCTCCCTTGTGCCACCTTTTTAGCATTTGTAGGGCAATGTAGTCAGCCAAATTTAACACCTGATAGAGCAGAGATGAATTGTCATGTTGACAGGGAGAAGTGGGCAGAAGTCACAGCTCAGGAGGATTAAGTAACCGACTATATTTTCATAATTAGTTCAAATTTAGGTTGGCATACCCTGGTCATGAAACCAAGTGTTCAAACAGCTTCATCTACGGAGATAATATGGTCAGAAGAAATGCAGAGTGTCATGTCTTTTGACCTAAACTTTCTACTCTTCCATTCACCCTAGTCTACTTAACCCCAGACTGGACTTACCAAGAAGTATGAGCATTGTGACTTATTACAAATTCTGCATAAAACTTATTATTAGGTGAAGGAGCTGTTGATTTCTATTGAAATCCACTGTCTGTGGTCCTTGATATTCGGAAACTACTGGATACCTTCTATGAGAAAATCAGTTCTCTTTGTGTACTTCAATTTGGGCACCTGTAATTTCAGAAAATTTTGACCAGAATTTTTGAATTCAACACAGTGAGTGCTGAACTTGTCATTAAAATAAACCTCATTTTAAAAGTAATGTGATAAAATGACAATGTAGTAGACTTCGGCTATTTAGAGGATCTTATTTTATATGATACCTTACTTTGTTTATAAATATGGCATTATACACTGTCAACACAACCTGCTAAATGGCTAACAGAGACATCTCTCCAAGCAGTTGGCAACAGAAATCATCATCAGATGGAGAAGTTCCCTAGGAATTGACAGTGGTTGCTTCAGCACCTCCTGTAATCACCTGAGAGCAAGTTTAAATGTTGCTGATATATGTTCCAGATGACACAAAACCCAGTCAGAACAGTGATATCAGTGCGCTCAGGAGAATATGGAGCAGTCTGGAAAACTTGTCTTTTAAATAAACTCTATATATAACTTAACACAGCTATATATGAAGGCATTGACTTAAGAAGAAAGAGTGCAAGATGTATCTACAAAATGGGAGGACTTTATCTTGGAAAGCAGTACTTCTAAAAGGGTTTAGGGATCAAAATGGAGAAACAGCTCAACTTCAATTCCCAGTATAATTCAGTAGAGAAAGGGGCTAATAAGATTCTTGGTTGTTTCATGAGGGAAACCAAAAATAGGAATGGGGAATTTTCCCTTAGTAAAGCACTCTTGAGACCAGTAAAAGTGTATAGCCTAGAGTTTTTGTGTTCATATATTCAAAAGAATATGGAAAATAGGGAATGTGCAGAAAGGAGACAGAGGAATTATTCATAAGCTGAAGAAAATGCCTTGAGTTGAAAAGACTGGGAGCGTTCACAGCCTTGGTCTAAGCAATTCTTACACAAAGTAGAATCTTATGCTGAATTACGATAAAGGATGTCAGTCTAGATAGTCTGGTGGTTCCTTCTAGCCCCTTTAAGGCAAAGAACAGTATTAGTCTTGTTTACAAAAAATGGCTCAGCATCTTCTCTTGGAAAGTCAAACTCCTTCATGTCTCTAGAGCAGCACACAGAATATACCAAATGGTGCAATGGTTCTTAGATTTTACAAAGTATGAAGTTATAGTAATAAAATCATAGTACAAATATGCTTTCAAAAACATGCAGTCACCACTGTAGGTGCTTGGGTATTATGTAAATGCAGAAGAGCTACAGCTAATGCACAGTTTTACTTTTTATTTTCCTTGAGGGAGATGGGGAATATGATGTTTATTTTTTAAATGAACTTTCTCCCTGCAAACCATCTTCTCACTAGTCCTGAGCTTAGATCTGGGAACTTCAGATTGTCTGCTGTGTGAAAAAACCAGGGAGCAAGTGAGCAGAAATAACTGTTGAATAGAGAACAGCTCTACAATTCCATGCCTTGCATTGCTTTATAACTGCCAATGTTCCTCCAAGGAAATACATTATGAGAATTATCTTAGGTTTCTTGGGAGCTAATTTCCAAAAGCAGGGACTCAGAGCTGGTGAGTCTGTGGTTCTGAGTGATGTCTTCTCCTAGGGCTGAGGAAAGTTTTTCAGTGGGCAGAAATTATTGGGGTTTTGCTTTGGGTTTTGGTGGGGTTTTTGTTGGTTTTCATAGAATCATAGAATAGTTAGGGTTGGAAAGGACCTCAAGATCATCTAGTTCCAACCGCCCTGCTCTGGGCAGGGACACCTCACACTAAACCATGCCACCCAAGGCTATGTCCAACCCAGCCTTGAACACTGCCAGCAATGGAGCATTCACAACTTCCCTGGGCAACCCATTCCAGTGCCTCATCCCCCTTACAGTAAAGAATTTCTTTTGTTGATTTTGTTTGGGGTTCGGTTTTGCTTGGTTGTTTTCCTGATATATAGAATTGTTGCTCATTATTTTCCTAAAGAAATGAGTATTTATTCTTGGGAGGAGGAATGAGGCACCTGCGTAAGTGTTGATTAAAGAGAACACACAAGCACCAGCTGATATATTGGGTTAGAACCTTAATGCAGTGGTAATGTTCATGCAGACTTTCATCCTGGTGTAAATAGTATTAGGGAGCAAAACCAACATTCCAACAGCAGTAAAGGATGTGTCTCTTTCTCAGTTTGTGTGTCTCTGCATGCAGTTTGGCTTGGGTAGGTAGGCATGCTATGCTGTACAACAGACATTTTTGTGTGTTAAAGACATGGAACAAAGGGTTCAGGTATTGCCCAGCCTTGTGAAGGAAGATATGTGCCTGTGGTTGGAAGAGCTATTTGGAGAGAAGAACCTTAATTCAAACCAGAAATCCTTAGAGGCTAAATGTGGGTGTTTCAGAGCTGTGCACTGGAATGCCAAGCCTCCAGTTTGTCTCAGGATGGTTTGTTTATAAGAACTTGTAAATGTGCATTTGATTAAAAATAATCTAAATGTAATGACCTTTACAGATTCTGGAACAGAGAGATTGTCTTTCTATCTCTCTCTCATATAAGTGTACGTATTTTCATGCATAAATAAATACACACACATACATCTATGTCTGGATATGACATTACTACTTGTATTTTGGCATAACCTAAAGACCCCATCATATTAATCACTCTACAAATGCAATGTAAGTATCTGAACTTAGCTGATTTGCAGTGAGTTAAGTCTGGCTATTTAATGTAGAATTATGGGTCATTAAACAAAGCATATGATTATTTTTTGTACTTTTAGAAGAAACAGAAATACTTACATTTTTTAAATAAAATTCATGATTGCACCACCCTTTCAATATTCCAACTTTAAGCCCAGGAGTGGAATATAAACAGTGCCAAACATGCATTCCCATGAGCTTTTTATCGTTGTTTTGGGCACAGTCTATTTTTATTCGATTCTATGGGAAATACACACACTTTATGCAATTGCCAGAATGTGATTTCCCAATGCCCCCTATTGATTTCCAAGTGTGCTTTTTCCAGTTCTAAATGATTTTGCAACAGTACTTCTTCATGTTTTATCATGTAAGTACTCCTTGCTCATACTGAACCCATTGGCTGAGGACAACTGTTATGTATGTGGAGCTGAAAGGGCAGCTTTGTACATTAGTGAAGGTCTCCCTCACTGGCAGTAACATTTGGTTCTTTCTTTTTCAGGGTCTGCCATTATTCATGCTCACTCCACTCCATCTAAAGGCTGCATGCACGTAGCTGTGTCTGGAGCCAACAGGGCAGAATCTTTGCTTTGTTCAGACTGTGCTGAGTGTAACAGAGTCCAGCAGTTGTTGGGGAGATGGCGATGTTCTGCTGAAATCCCTCTCTCTGGGCTTACATTGCGGGACCATTTGGAGGCTGCCCAAATTCATTGCAGATTAATCAGTAGGAACCATCCATGAGCTCAGGCTAGCCAGAACACATCAAGCTTCAGACTGATTTACAACTTAACAGTTGCATAAGGAGCCATGGAGACATTCAAGCAGATAATGCATCTGTTGTATGAAAGAGCAGATTTGTCCTTTTGCCTGAAAAGGGCAGCTTACGTAAATAAGGACATGGTCTTTAGTCAACATATCCACTTAAATTTGCACAGTGCTTTCCATGCCAGCATAATTTTCTGCCCTGAGATCACCTTCATCTGATGGACCTTTTCTCTCATTTACTTTAAGGGTTTATCTGTGTGATAAAATCAATCAGTGTACTTAAATACAAACCATTTTGGTTTATGCTTACCATAAAGCCTAGTCAGGGTCCATGTATTTAGACACAGTTGCTGTTCCAGTACTGCCCTTCACAAAGTGCCCTAGGCATGCCCAGTCTGCATATAATAGAGGTACCATTGGAGAAGACCTCTCCCAAACTCCTATGCATTGTGCTATGTAAAAGACATTTTAATATTTGCCCCAACCCCAACTGATCTGCAGTACATGCATCGCAGAACCTGCACCATGACATCCTGCATAAATGCCCTATCCTTATCTTACAGCATTATCCAGCAAAGCTTTAGAAGAAATAGGGAAAGGAAGAAATATGACCTCAAGTCTGAATATTCAGGTCAATAGTCCTTTCTACGTCTTCTGCCTGTCTTGATTTATACCTGATAGCTTAGATGTGAGTTGATTCCTGGAGGTTTGCCTGGATTTTTACAGAGGCCAAATTCAATGTTTTCAGCTCATAACACATATAGCAAGGATCCATGGCCAGGGATTTATCTATTGTCCTTCTGCCACCTATGTAATAGCACAGCTTCCTTGTCCCATAGAGTCTTGGACCAGAATTAGATCAGTTTGGTAGCAGCTGGCAAGGTACATGGACTACTGAGATGTGGGAAGGCAAGAAAGTTCTTGGATCTGAGTTAATGACTACATATCAAAACTGTGGTCCATTTCTGGACAGAGACTTCAAAATATAGCCTGTCTGCCTCTTCTCTAGGAAAGGAAAGTGACTGAAATTACCCCAGAACATTAATTTAGAAAGGTAAGAATCACTCATGGACCATCTCTGTCTTTGGTGATTTGTAATAACTAGATGCTTGTTTTGATGTTCTTTTTCTAAAGGTGCTGAAGAAGGAATGCAGCAGGAATGCAGGCACAGAAATATGGGGATCTTTGGGTGAGAAAATTCCCTTTGACCAACCACAGCTCTGGCAGGACAAGTCATTTTTCAAAGTAAGTCCCAACTGCAATGTAAATTTGGGTTTCTTAGCAGCTGAGATTTTCTGTGTTTGACGGCTAAAGTAAGAGCATTGAACTTTGGGTAATGGAGGCACTCCCAGTGAAAGCTGTTGAAGGAGTGCAGCATTGAAGGCACCTGCCTCTGCAGCCCTCCCTTTGTAAGGGGAGGCTTTGGTACAGAACTGGGCACACTCTTTTCTGCCCTGGAAATAGCACAACAATCCTAAATGATGGAGGGCAGTGCAGAGCTAGTATTGACTGTATCATAGTAAAACTGATTTGCATTTACAGAAAACACTGGGCTTTGATTATGGCTACATTTTACAAGCAGTAAAAACCTTTCATAAACTGTCACCATTTCACTTCATCATGTGCCCACTCAAGTTGCTTAAAAGCTGCTGTACACTACAGAACATGTTGGGGTCAAGTCCTACAGGATTCATATTACTTTCTGCTGTGAAATGGTAACTTAATTGTAGGTGAACAAGAGGTAAGAACAATGTCTCATAGTCTTTAAAGTATAGAGAAAGATCACAGAACCACAGAGCAGCTGAGGCTGGCGGGGACCTCTGGAGGTGGTCTAGATTGTGTGTTTCACATCCTGCCTGTTGTGTCTTGCCCTGTCACTAGGCACTGCTGAACAGTCTGGAACCATCTCCAGGCTGAGCAGTGCAAGTTCTCTCAGCCTCTCCTTGTATGTCAGATGCTACAAGCCCTTAATCAGTGGAAATGGCCCTTGGCTGGACTTGCTGTGGTCTATGTCTCTCTTGTCATGGCAAGCCTCAATATAAGTTCTGGAGAGAATTTGTCCTATCAAGGTCCCAGTAAATGGCAGGACAACCATCTGGTGTATTGACTGCTTCTCTCAGTTTTGTATATTCTGCAAGCTTGCTGAGGGTGCACTCTGTTCCAATGTCCAGGTCTTTAATGTAGCTGAACCCTAGTACAGCATCACCTCTGGACTATGTCATTAGTGATTGGCATCCATATTTTCATTATAGGTTAGTACAGATTAACATCTACCCAAGTTGTTTTAAGGACCAGGTAGGGATTTTGTCCCTGTAATGGTTCAATTTCTGCTTGTAAATATATGGAAATGTAAGAAGAGTTCTTCAAAAAGCTTATGAGAAAACATATTTTATTGGAGACAGACTAATATGTGCTGGAATTCATATTGAAATATCTACTACTAAAATATCAACTATTTTAAAATATCTACCACTTAGTAAAGCATAAAAAACATGTGCAGCATTTAAGATTTTATCTTTTGAAACATCAAGATATTTTAAACTTACTCCATTGTGTAAACAAAATGAAAAACCATGATGTCTTGAAAAAAAAAACCATCATTTTATTGATGGCTTTATTTTCTTTTTGTGTCTCAAGCATCGGCATTCCTCAGTTTAGTTGCCAACAGTTCTATGCCTGGAAGCTGGAGAGTAAAAATAGTTACATTCTCAAAAAGAGGCAGTGCTGAGGGTGAAAGGGCCTGATCTTGCAAGTTCTTGCTTAAATGGAAACTCAATGGGACTACTTGGGTTAGGAGGAGTTACTCATCCAGCAGCAACGACAAAACTAGGCTGAGCTCCTCTACTAAAATGGTAGTTATTCAAACATGGAAAAATTATTCTGTCCCTGATGGACAAGCAGGAGTTACAAATCTGTGATTTTTAAAGAAGTAACCACAGCTGAAACCCACTGGAAATCTGTTTTGAAAACAGATGAGAACCTCCTGCTAAGTGGTTAGACTGCAGTGATGTCTTAACAATTGAGGGTTTAGAGTATTTATATTTAATATAGATGAGCTACAGTGATTGCAGGCTTGTTTGGAAGCCAAGTATGTATTAATATCAATATTAACAATGCCTTGGGCTAGACAGAAAGCTTGAAAACATTAATAAAAATCAGTGCGTTTTTGGAATTACTTCATTCTGTGGCCTTAAAAAGAGTTTCCTTGGCACAATATGATGACCTTATCCTTGGACAAAACAGTATTGTATGTCTGAAACATCTTTATTTCTTTACGCTGTAGGACAGAAAAGCCACTTTTATTCCAAGTAATCCAGTTTGTAAGTACAAAACCTGAAGAGAATGAACACATCATGACACCGCAATACTGATTGCCTGACTCTTGAGATAAGGGTGAGTGCCTAATAGCTGGTTCGCAGACAAAGTGCACTCAGCTAAGAACAAGGGTATACGTCAAGGAGGTTTTAAAGGGGAACATTACTCACAGCTCAACAGAAACTAAAGAACATTGAAACAGGTTACAGAATTCTTTCTTCTTTCACTACTCCAAATGAAGGGGGAAAAAAATCCCACAAACTCCCAAAACTTCTCTGTCCCTTTCCTACCTGGAGTACCACCTTCTCTGGTTCTGTGCACTTCTATGTTGATCTTCAATGAGCTTGCTGCAAGGGGCAGCACCCCACTTCCAGGATTCAAGGACAGTCTCATTGATGTGACCAGACCCTGCATGAGGGCTCTGCCACACTGGCCAGTTTCAATGGCATTCAATGTAAAAGACATTTACAACAGAGGAAAGTCCATAATTCAGAATCCTTCAAAACATCACAGCTAATATATTTGCAAATAGTAGTTCTCAGCCTGAAAAAGGGCATATAAACTTTTGAATTGCTGGCCCTATTGCCTTTTGTTCTTTTTTTGACATTTCTGATCTTCCCTCTGAAAGGTGATGATAATTTACTCACTTTCTGACTTGCTTCTTATCTATTGTTTATGGCAAGTATCATAGATGTAGGCTGGAGAAGGAAAAAAATCTTCAGCACAAAGCTCTTTCCTTCTTTGCTCAGTATATATTGGTGGCTCTCTCATGGAGAAGTTAACAGGCAACAGGAAAATCCTTTCTACTTTTCCAGTGAACTTGATTCTCCTTCTTCTCAACCTTTTCAACTGGAAAAAGCCCAGATCTTTGGACATATCTAGTATTAGTTCTTACATGGGAAACTGTGAACTCTTCCCTTTACTATATGTGCACCTACTTTTAATCAGTGCTGATTTCTTTCCTTACTTCTGGTTATTCCTGAACCTATTTGTTGTATTTGGAAGAATAGATCAATTACCTTCTCCAAATCTCAGTGGTTTCCTTTGTTGTTCTTCATCATGGTCTTGTAAGTAGATGTGTGCCAATGGACCTTTGTGCCGGACTAGCTTTCACTGTTGGATAAAAGTCTAACATTTTATTTCTTGGAGGTATTTTTGCAAACTATCCATTTCCAGTGTAAGACTGTAACTGATTAGTTTGTATGGAGGAAAGAGTCAGGGTCCTGAAAAAATGGAAATGTCATGGCTTTTGGTTTAAAATCTGTTCTTGGAGCTTGTTGACTAAGCCACTAAAAACTGGACCGATATGTCAGAGTTCAGGAGGATAATCCATCAGAAGAGATTCACAAATAAGTTTTATTTTCCCCATGATTACCTCATTTTCTGAGCGAAGTAGACCCATATATTGCATTAAAAGGTCTTCCACAGTTTATTGTTTATTTGTAGGCTTGGTCTTTAAAGGATAAGCCAGTTCCCTGCTAAATGCAACTGATTTCTCTTTGGCCCATTTGACTCATTTCTCTTTAACAACTGTGACAATCTGTTTGTCACAGAGCTTAGTACATACTGATTTATATATTAAAAGTAGCTGGAGGTGGAACAGTCCCATTTGTGGGTTTAGGCCCTTAAAATGTGGTGTGAAGTTTCACCAGATTGCTCCCTGTTTTTCAAACGATGTCATTACTTTCTAACTTTGCACTTCAATGAGTTCTTTTACGAGAGTGACTCTTACCTGGAAAAAAAGTAATGTCCTGAAATGTCCTAGTTATCCTCCATGTTACAAGTATGATAACATGACAGCATGGAATACATCAGGCTGAGGCCAATAGCAGGCTGTTTGCCACTCTGAGGAGAATTGTTTCTGGCTCAGTACTATATGCCGGATGGTGGCATGTGTCTTCTCAGGAAGGACAAATTGCTCTCCTTCATGTTTGGCAGGCTCCTGCTGGCATGCCAGGGAGGCCTATATTTAGTTCTGGTATTGTTTAGCCAACAAGCTGGGAAAATTGTTATGATGATGCGACTAAAGATTTACCAAGGCTGTTTTCCAAGAGCTGAGGAAGACATTATTGAAGTAGGCCTTGAATTTCCAGCTCTGAATCTTACTGTTCCTATTTTCTTTGGGTACAGTACATCCTGCTCCCAAGCCTAGGCCTATGGTGTTGCGGCTTGAAGAGATCACAGCTCATTTACTGTGATTTGGCATTGAATTCCTAGGGAGCTGGTTATCTTGATATTCAGCCTGGCACCCAGAACTTCACTCTCCTTGTTCTCTTGATCTCTGACTGCAGTTGCTTCCTTTTCTGCTACCTTGATGATGTGTGCTGTCCTGGCTACCCAAAGCACATATGCTCCTAAATGTGTTGAGAACAGAGATCCAGAGGGCAGAGGCAATTGCTCTCATAAAACCCCTCTTTGCCTGTTTTCTGCAATGGGCACATGGCCTACATACAATTAAAAAAGCTCCTGAGATTGAAGGCAAT
Organism: Forpus xanthops; assembly: GCA_032466535.1. NCBI lineage: Eukaryota > Metazoa > Chordata > Aves > Psittaciformes > Psittacidae > Forpus > Forpus xanthops. The sequence goes on from JASSUY010046016.1 coordinate 14,237, forward strand.
ATGAGCCCTGACACTCATTTGGGGAATTACACCTCCTCTGTTCTTTCCCCTTGTGAAACACAATATCAGGAACCTCCCAAAGAAGTGGAACGATACCATGGAGTTGTCTTCTTTATCTTATTTCCACTCTAAATTTGCCGCAGGAACATCCACTGTTCAACAAGAGCATCCAAGGTTTCTTCTTTCAGAAGGTCGTGCCTGTGGGAAGGACGGTTTTGGTTATGTAGTGTTTGTATTTAAATTATATTTTCAACTGGAAATTTACTCTGTACTTAAGCTTTGCGGATATAGCAGTGTTAGCAAGAGTGTGAAAGAAATCACCTCTTGAGGAAAAAAAAAAAGCAAATATCCCAGTGTAAACATGATTTTGTTGCCTTTATTTAGGCATGTGTGAATAACTGAAGATCCATATGGAATGAGCTAAACTAAACAGGCTTGTTATTAACAAAACTTTTCAACCACATGCTCTTTCATAATTCAGCTCAAGGCAAAAGATTAAGGAAGGCTAATTTCCTCTTCCCCGCTTAAAAAATCCATACAATGATTTGTTTGTGTCTTGCCACACATTCTCATAAGCAAATTAATTTTGGAGGTATTCTTAAAAACATTGTCAAAATCATGGAATCCTAGAATGGTCTGGGTTGGAAGGGACCTTAGAGCTCATCCAGTTCCAACCCCTGCTATCGGCTGGGACACCTTGCAATAGACCAGGTTGCCTAGAAATATACCGTAATCCTTTCTTAGGGCATTTAAAATCTCTTATTCCATCTGAAGAAAGTGTTACCTTAGGTTATTGTAGCTATAACCAAAACATGAAAAATCAGCTGTGCTTGGGTTGGCTGTATTGGAGTTTTCAATATGTGAAGCAGGAGGTTCCGAGGGCTTGCTAATACTGCAGGCATTTTCTCTTTATTTGCTATTTCAGTACTGCTGGCAGCATACTGCACAACTAAGAACAAGAACTTTCCTTTTTCCCTGTATGTCCCTTCTGTGTGCATAAAAATCAGGTTGCTCTGTTGATTTAATTTCTTATATTAAGCCTTCTTCTTAGGCTTCTTGTCACAATTCTAACATTTCCTGTGGAAGTTTTAATTGATTTGGCACTTTTTATCATAGTACAATTTATAGCTCATCTTCCAGTGAACAAATGTTGATTAATAACTCTTGGCATTAGAAAAAACTCACAGCTTTTGCTTGTTTTCAGTAGTTTGGTAAACTGAGGGAAGGTCTCGACAACCTTCATTTGGTTTGATTAGTAGCTGATTGACTATTTTTGTTATCTTTCTCAGTTTTCTGTCTGTTGGACCAAGAATAATATAGAGAGCAGGTTGTGCGTGTCTGAAACATCCATCCTGTACAGATCTGTTAAATCCCTCAGATGTTTGTTGTTGACTATTTCTTGAACAAATTCCCTGTAAATCCCTTATCTAGCAAACACTGCTACATGGTGACTCACGGGTATGAAGATTTTCCAAGTCACAAAACAGTCTACCCATCTGCAGGAAGGTATTTGCTTGCACCTTCCAACAGAGCCCTTTTTCAATGCATAAAGTAGCACTAAGAAAAACGCAAACCACAAACCAGTTGTTGAAGGGTAAGCAATCAAGGGTAAGCCAATGCACTCTCCTGCTTTTACAGGAACAGTTCTGATATTTCCCTTACTGACTTGTTGGTCAGCATTAAGGAAAAGATGCTTTTATTTCGGCAAAGCAGTCAAGAAGCTAAATTACAGCAAAAATTTTTAAACACAGCTCTCAGCTTTCAGGGCCTTGCTGTCACTTGGACTGAAAGCAGAATCTAGCAAGAATTTTTCCTATTGAATCTTCACTTCCAGCTGCCCCTTCTTTACAGGTCTTTTTATGCAAGAAAACCATTGAGCACAGATGAATTCCTGGACTTCATCCTGCTGCAAAATTCTGAGACTAGTGGCAGATAACACCTTCCTTTTATTTCTTGCACTTACTCATACTCAGTTCAACAAGTCACTATGTGTTAACGTTAGGTGTTGGTAAAAGTGCCAGAAAGCATTTTGCAAGTTGGTTTCTCAATCAAGCAGCCAGGGCTTCAGTGATGCCAACATGGCCCATGTGCAGAGGCTGGATACTTCCACTGGGCTTGGTACTAACATTAGGCTTCCTATGCTCACCCGTTCCATGCCAGACAAACGCTTTAGCTTGGTGCAAGTCTTTGTAAAGCATAGATTTTAGGAAAAAATACACGGCAAATTAACAATAAAGATCTTGCTCCCAGCAGTTTGTAGAGTTTAGATGGAATACAAAAAACATTAACATGTATTGAAGATCTAAGTTTCTATCGTTGTACACCTCTGCCCTCACAGCCCAGGAGCTTCGTATGGCTCTGTTACAGCATCATTTGCTATATTGTTGGCTCCTGTGTTGTTTGATTGAGACTAAAAAATTACCATAGTGATCAACTGTCTGCAGGTAATGGGCTCCTCTGAGTTAGGAAAGAGCAGCCACCAATTCCTGCTGTGCTCTCTTGGGTGCATCAGGCACCACTGTCAAGCTCCTTGAGTTCTGCTTCTGGTGGTCTGAATGAAGGAAAAAGTCTCTAAAAACGTGGATCATTCTTGCTGAAGGAATGCGCAGCATTTCCCTGTGTGTACAGTTGAGAGGCCTCCTGAGTCACCTTCTTCAGAGCCACTGAACTATTTGACTTGTAATGACGAGATATTCTGTTTCTATAGTATGTATTCTAGAGTTAACTTTGTTTCTTCCTTTCCAAAGTCTTTGGTAGCCAAGAATACTTTGTGGTTCTGCAAGTCAACCAGGTTTCCTAAATTTCCCTAAAGGACTGATTGTCTCAAAAGATTCATTACCTCATTGGTGTAATTTTGATTTTATTTCTATAGGCACTGAGAAGTTTGGGGAAATACCTGTTTGTGTTTCTCCAAATGTTGGTTTTTTTTTCAGCCTTCTATAATGGTATTTTCTCTATGTTTTATCTATTTTTTTCACTCCTTGAATCATTTGAATCATGCCCTTCATAGATTTGTGAAATTTCTGTCATCCACAAATATTTCCTTTCCCTGCTTGAGCAGAAGTAGGGATGCTTGTGCCCTCCTCTGCACTCGTAGCCTCTCCCTGTAACAGGGCAGTTCTCCCTTCTGCCAGCAAGTTGTATACTTCTAATGGTGTTTAAAGGGTTGTGGTATGCTTTAAGATTTTGGGAGGTCTTGCTGTGAGGTCTACTCTATTTAAACAAATCCTGGCAGGTTGTTACCGTCTGTACCGTGGTTTGTACATCTTTTTGACAAAATGGTACTTTTAAATGTTTTACTGAGATTGAGTTTCATATTATATTCTCTTGATCGTGTAAATAACACTAACAGATCTTTCTTGTGTGTTTTTTTTACTGTTGCTGTAAATTAGGATATTACAATTATGATAAAGGCTCTATCTTTTTATTGGCTTCTCTCTTGTGAACCTGATATACTAAAGGGCACTTTCTGAAGTATTGCCTTATGAAGAGTACTGGACAAAGCTAACTTGCTTTTCAGTAGGTCCAGTTGCTGAAGCCACTAGCTGGATTGATCCCATTTTTGAATGGGATGCGTACATGCCAGCAGCTGGGCTAACTAGACTGTGGTGGCCCCACATTATTTGGGTTTGTGGACTCTTGGTCATCCCGTGGAAGGGCTGTATTTCTGTTACTACTGCATTTACTACATTAAAATTTCTCCACATTTCCAGTCAAATGTACATTTACTGTAAAGTTCCTTTTCCACCTTGAGCCCACAGATAATAGTAGTCAGGAGGGTGAATACAAAGCATTAAAGTCAGGAAAGCTTGGTCTTCAGTGCTTTGCACCTCGAAGCATATACACACAGCTTTTCCTGATTTATTTTTGCTGTTAGATTCATGTCCTAAAAGAGTTCACAGTCATGAGAATTTTTAGCAAGTTTCTCCCAGTGCAGGTGTTGACAGTATCTCTAGTTACAAGACTTTTGACCCTTGGTTCCTTTGCTAGCATTCAGCTGAGTATTTCCTGTCTGTAGGAAGGTTGGCACATGTTTAGAGTGATGGTGTTTGTCTTCCCAACTAACCATTATGTGTGATGCAGCCTTGCTGTCCTGGAGATGGCTGAACACCTGCCTGCCCATGGGAAGTGGTGAATGAATTCCCTGTTTTGCGTTGCTTGTGCAGCTTTTACTTTACCTGTTGAACTGCCTTAAGCACAACCCATGAGTTTTCTCGCTTGTATCCTTCCAGTTCTCTCCCCCATTCCACCAGGGAAGAGTGAGTTAGAGCTTGTGTGGGGCTGAGTTACTGGCTGGGGTTAAACCATGCCAAAAGTGGACAGTCTTGGTTTTGAGGCCCAAGCAACAGCAACAAGAGAACAGAAATGAGGAACTGGGGTGAAGACCCTGAGCAGCAGCAGCAGGGAATGATCATTCACATTATGGTTTTACCTACTCACAAAAGAAAAAAAAAAAAAACAAACAAAAAACCCACAAAACCCCAAACAAGTTTATGTTTTATAAATTGTATTTTTATAAACTGTGTTTATTCTCATTGAGTAGCCTAGCCCCAGTACTTGAGGACTGCGAGGGTAAGTTGCTTTGCATTTACTGAAGACCTCTCTGCATAGGTTGGGCTTTCCCCAGCCTGTGGGTGGCTGATGTTATAAAAATAACACAGAAATCTCTGCAGCTCATGTAAATCTTTATTGGGAAACATGAGGTAGAAGGAGAACACTTCGTTTTTCTTGGGTGTTCATTGTTCTTTTTCAAGTGCACTTTGTGGACTTGGTATAGAAGAGGAATATGGGCTCCTGTGGGAAAGCAGTCCAACAGAGAGTTAGAGAGCAGGGAAAGAATGGTGGTCAGCTTGGAGGGGTGATGGAAGGTTAGAGGAGACGCCATTAGAGCAGCAATGGAGAGGTGTGCATTATGTGCACATCCACAGATGTGCAGAATAAGACAGTTGTGTGGGGACGTGGGGACAGAGGCAGAGAAGGGAGTTAAAAAAGTCAACACTCTGAACATCTACTTGATGAGTTAGGGGTTCTTTAGTCTCCAGCTTGGGGTGAGTATCTTGTGTGTCAGCGCCATTGAAGACAGCTGGGTCCTTTCTTCTGGTGCTAACAACGCCAGAAAACAGACCTCTTGCTCTTTTTAAACATCCTAATGCTATGCATTGTTGCTGTGTTTAGATGCCTTGTGGGCATATGGAACTCCAGAGGACAGGGTAAACTAAACAAGCCTTTATATAAGGATACAATAAGGATTTTTAAGCTGACACTAATCACTGAAGAGTTCATGTTAGCATTTACAGAAGAAAGCAGGGGTGGAATAAGAAAAGGCAACAGTGGGAATAAATAAGACTCTAAGAAAAAGTCTTCCAAGAGGTGCATTCCTCAAATCCTCAAGAGGGACATTCCACTAACATTGTATCAACAAATTACAGTTGTGCACAGCAGTTGCATGAACGCCATGAAAGGGTCCTTTCAGGATCGTGCCTTATCTGCTGAGGTCCAAAGCCTGCTGGTGGTGCTGGCTTTGCACTCAGAGCCCTGGAGGGGGGTGCGTGGTGCTGTTTCCCTCGCAGATGGTCAGGGATCTGCCTCTCATTTTACAGAAAAGCTGAGTGATGGCGCAGAATCTGCCATCCAATGGCTCCTAGTCTGGCCTTCAGTACAACACAATACTTACCCTTGCCTGAAGCCCCAGAGCACACAGCTCATCCTGGCACCTAAACCCTGACTTCCACATCCACTTTTGCCAGAGTTGCTGCCACTGGGTCTCCGTTGCCCTGGGAATGATGCAGCTGCACCCTATGGCCTCCTACTCCTCACAGGGCTGGTGTCCCATCTCCACAGCACCTTCAAGATTCCAGTCTGGTCAGAAACCACCCTTTGCCCTCACTTTGATGTGCTGTTGCAGTCACAGATTCCCAAAGATGGCCCTCTGAAAAATTAATGTTTAGCTAATTAGCATCTCCCTAGAACACAAGGTCCGCAGCAGCATGAAGAATCATTGCCTGCCTTTGCTTGCAGCATCCCCTTGAATTGAAAAGTCCCTGCCGGGAGCATTTTGGCTTCAGACTGCTCTACAGCTGTTGAGATCTCCGGGTACTCTTCTCTGCAGACAGACAGAATTGTTCTTTTATAAAGCTTGGAAAATACATCATATTCTGTGGGAAAGAGGCAGGTTTGTAAAACAGAGAGGCCGTCATGAACTTCATCAAGATGAGGGATAACTTTGGCTGGAGGGAGAACGTTTCCCAAGGAGACCTGTTTATCTCACCAAGATTCTTTGTGCAGAGGCATTTGAGAGCTGAGCAGAAGAGATGACATCCTGCACCAGAGCCAGAGTCTGTCCAGGCCCATATCCTGCTCCTGACAGAGGCCAGAAGGCTTCAGAAAAAATGCATTTCCATCAGGATGGGGAATAACTTCCCCATGTGATGAGTTTAATGCCAGTCCCAGACACTTGCTGGTTGATTTGGGGAAGAAGCACAAGACTGATTATTCCATTGCATTGTTTATTTAAGCTCAGGTAATTTAATGGTAAATATTCTGAGCAAAATACAGCTCTGACTGTATCTTGAATTGTTAATGAACTCTTTATCATGGAACTCCATTGTGGCAGCAGATTTCTTGGGCTGTTAAGCAGTCATAGCCCTCATAGCCTTTTGCATTATAATTATACTCGATAAAGAAAGATAAATTCAAAGGCAAAGGAGGATCTGGTACAAAGTCTGAGCTGTAATTTTAAAACTGTTTTGTACTATAAGCTATTAACATTTCTTTCTCCTTTCAGAGAACTGGCCTGATTATTCTTCATTAGATTAGATTTGAACTCCCTTTGTGTCTCTCTCAATGTTTATCTTCTCAAGAAATGCAATTTATTATTTTCCATTTGTTTCTTCATGCACTTAATGGCTTGGTGGCAAACTCTGGCCATAGACAGAACAGCTCTGAGAGCACGACCAGCACCTGGAAACTGAGACTCCTAATACTAAACACCAGAGAGATTGCATCAAAGTGTGGGATGTGCTCATACTTACTCGATATAGCTCTTCTGCCATACGCAGGTCTCTTTTGTTAGCTAAAATTAACTGGCATGTGTTTCTGGCTCTGCGCTGCTGCTGTTTCCAAAGTGACAGCCTCTTCTTCTGCATCCCCAGGAGATTACCTGAGAAATGGTACTTTTCTAAATGCTGCCTTCCCCAGCCTGAGGAGGGCTCTTGCCATGTCAGGTGCTGCTATACACCCTCTGGAATGACAAACCCCATTCCCAGGGGCAGGAAGGAAAGAGCTTTTCCTGTCAAGTGCCTACTTGCTCATTATCAACTGGCAGAACACCAGCCTCACTCTTGCTGGGTATAACACACCCACTGACACTTGAAATGCTACATCCTTCTAACCATCTCCCTGTATCATACTATAGTGGGTCACCTTTTCTTATCTCTAATATGATGTACAAACCTCACATGGTTATAACCCGTATCTGATTTGTCTTTATTATTAATGGAGTAACTGCAGACAAACTGCTTTCCCTTCTCCAGCACAAATCTGATTTCTGTAAACATGCCACGAAATTTAAAGGTATGTTAGTACTTTTCTGGCTAATTCTGCCTCCAAAATGGTGATCATGGCAAGAACCTGCAAACTTCCATCCAGGAGAACAAGCAATTTTTGGAGTGCTGTTTTCAACATGTATTACCTAAGTTGCAATAAGAAGATTCATGATGGCACGGCAGTGTTGCTCAGATACTTCAGTGTCACTGGGGTAGTCAAAGGTGGTTTGGTATCCCAGATTTTAATTTCAAAAGTTTCTTATTTTCAAGACTACTTAAACTATGTTAGAAAGACACCAGCACAGCGTTTGTCACCTACATAACCCCAAGATCTAGTCATGTAGATTTGTAGAACACTGCTAGTACACTGTAAAAAGGTTTATAATGAAAAATACCTTAAAAGTTATAATTTACACTGATATTTTTCTCATCAGTTGTTCGTATCTGTTTTTCTGTATCATTGGTCCGATTTTAGAGGAAATTCCACCAAATAAGTTTTAAATAAGGCTAAATTTATCAGTTCACACTTAAACAGGGGAAGTTTAGATTAGATATAAGGAGGAAGTTCTTTACTGTAAGGGTGGTGAGGCACTGGAATGGATTGCACAAGGAAGCTGTTGATGCTCCATCCCTGGCAGTGTTCAAGGCCAGGCTGGACATAGCCTTGGGTGGCATGGTTTAGTGTGAGGTGTCCCTGCCCATGGCAGGGGGGTTGGAACTAGATGATCTTGAGGTCCTTTCCAACCCTAACTATTCTGTAATTCTAAATATTCTGCTATGATAGATTAAATACCTCTAACAAGTGCAAACAGTGTATTCAATGAAGATCTAAATGTAATCACGTTGTACACTTTAGCTCTGTTTCAACTTCTCTTCCCGTCCTGGAATATAATTAGGCTGGAGCCTTGGGAACACACTCATTGCTAAACAGTGTCTCAGTGATCTTGCTGGGGCCAAAGTATATGTCAAGTCGCAACTGAGACTGAAGCACTGACTCTAAGAATAGATTCAGATTTCCATTGTTAGGTGCAGTAGTGACGTGAATTCAGACTACCAAGAAAATAGAATGCATCTTAAAGAGAAAGTGGCCATTAAGAGCAATTTTCAAAAAATAGTCGTAAGACTGTGGAATAACAGAATGTTCAGGTTGGACCTTAAAGACCATTTAATTCCAACCCCACTGCTACAGGCAGGGACACCTTCCATTAGAGCAGGTTGTGCAAAGACCCATCCAACCTGGCCTTCAACACTGCTAGGGATGGGGCAGCCACAGCTTCTCTGGGAGATCTGTGCAAGTGCCTCACCACTTTCACAATAAGGATTATTTTCCTAATGTCTAATCTCAATCTCCCCTCTGTCAGTCTTCCATCATAGAATCATAGAATAGCTAGGGTTGAACCTTAAGATCACCTAGTTCCAACCTCCCTGCAAAGGGCAGGGACACCTCACACCAAACCATGCCACGCAAGGCTATGTCCAACCTGGCTTTGAACACTGCCAGCAATGGAGCATTCACAACTTCCCTGGGAAACCCATTCCAGTGCCTCATCACCCTTACAGTAAAGAACTTCTTCCTCAGATCCAATCTAAACTTCCCCTCTTTAAGTTTG
>JASSUY010046024.1:0-43148 GCA_032466535.1 Forpus xanthops
GATTATGCCTTTTGAACAAGCTGATAAGCATCAAGGAAAAAAAAAACAAGCAGCAAAGAGTAAAAAAGGAAACAGTAACTGCTGATGAATCCACAAAAGAAGAAATGTAGTGAGAAAGCTGTCCAGGTCTGTATATTAATGAAACATACTTCAAACTAACATCAGGGCTTTATAAAAAGATAACCATGTAGCCATTTCTTCTCTTAGGAGTTCTCATTACTGCCAGGAGCTGCAGTCAAGATTTTCTCTAAGATCAAGGCTGATTCAGTACCCTGTTAGTTACACAATGCATACTTTTTGGATGTAAACCTGATAGATTCAAACAGAATTCCAACACTCTAGTAGTATTTCTATTTTCTTTCTATGAAGGCACTGAACAGCTGTACTATGTACAAATATTAGCATCTATGGACACAGAATGAAATATTATTTCTGCTCCTTCAAAAATCATGGTCCTCTTAGATCAATTTGATACAATTCACAGTTAAAACTGTACTTTTAGAGCTGTAAATGATGCCCAAGTTTGTGTTGAAGGCAGATTTTATTGATGACTTCAGCTAACTATTGAAGTTCAGAGGGTGCAAAGAACTAAATTCACAAAGGGTATTCAGAGCCCTTCCTTTCATTTGTCGCCAGAATCATAGAATCATAGAATAGTTCGGACTGGAAAGGACCTTAAGATCATCTAGTTCCAACCCCCCTGCAATGGACAGGGACACTTCCCACTAAATCATGCCACCCAAGACTCTGTCCAGACCAGCCTTGAAATCTATCAGCGATAGAGCATTCACAACTTTCTTGAGCAACCCATTCCTGTGCCTCACCACCCTCACAGTAAAGAACTCCCTCCTTATATCTAGTCTAAACTTCCCCCATTAAAGTTTGGGCCTGTTACCCTTTGTCCTGTAGTGACAGTCCCTAAAGAATAGTTCATTCCCAGCATCCCTATAGCCCTCTTTCAGATACTGGAATGCTGCTATCGGTTCTCCATGCAGTCATCTCTTCTCCAGGCTGAACAGACCAAACTTTCTCATCCTGTCTTCTTATGGAAGGTGCTTCAGTCCCCAGTCATCCTTTTGGACCTCCTCTGGACTTGTTGCAGCAGTTCCATGCCCTTTTTATGTTGAGGACACCACAACTGCACAAGTTAGGTCTCACGAGGGCAGAGTAGAGGAGCAGAATCACCTCTTTCAACCTGCTGGGTTTTTTCTCCTTTCATTGCAGTCCAGGATACAGTTGGTTTTCTGGACCGCAAGTACACACTGCTGGCTTATGTTCTTTTTTCTTATCGACCAACACCCTCAAGTGCTTCTCTGCAGGGTTGCTCTGAATCTCTTCTCTGCCCAACACGTATCCGTGCCTGGGATTGTTTCGATCCAGGCGTAAGACCATGCACTTGGCATGGTTAAACTTCATGTTTCAAGTGTCAAGATCCCTCTGGATGGCATTCCTTCACTCCAACATATCAGCTAGGTGTCACTGGCAAACTTGCTGAGATAGCACTCAATCCCACTGTCCATGTCATTGAAGACTGCTCCCAACACCGATTCCTGAGGGACACCACTCATTGTTGGTCTCCAGCTGGACACTGAGCCATTGATAACAACTCTGCATACAGCCATTCAGCCAGCTCTTTATCCAACAAGTGGTCCACCTATCAAATTGATGTCTCTCCAACTTAGAGACAAGGATGTCATGTGGGACAGTGTCAAATGCTTTGCACAAGTCCAGGTAGATGACATCAACTGCTCTACCCCTGTCCATCAGTTCCTTAGCCCCATAATAGAAGGCCATCAGATTGTTCAGGGAGGATTTCCTCTTAGTGAAACCATGCTGGCTGTCATCAACCACCTTGTTGTTTTCTCACTTCTCAGTATATCTTCCAGGAAAATCTGCTCCAGTATTTTGCCAGGCACAGTCAGACTGGTCTGTAGTTCCCCAGTTCATCCATTTTCCCCTTTTTTGAAAGTGGAGCTTATATTTCCCTTTTTTCAGTTGTCAGGAACTTCATCTGACTGCCATGATTTTTCAAATATAATGGGCAATGGCTCAGCAACTTCATTTCCCAGCTCCTTCAGGACCCATGGATGGATTGCATGATGTCCCACAGACTTGTGTACGTTCAGGTTCTTAAGATGGTCTCGAACCAGATTCTATCCTACAGCAGGCCCACGGTCTTCATTCTCACAGTCTTTGAGTCTGCCTTCCCGCACTTGGGTCATGTGGTCAGAGCATTTGCCAGTGAAGACCAAGTAAAAAAAGTCATTAAGAAGCTCAGCCTTCTTCAAATGTAGGGTAGCCAGTTCTCCTGATAAGTTGCAGAGAGGGCTCACGTTGCCCCTAGTCTGTCTTTTCTTTTTTTTGCAATGTAGCTATAGAATCCCTTCCTGTTATCCTTAACATCCCTAGCCAAGTTTCATTCTAAGTGGGTTTTAGCTTTCCTAACCTGCTCCCTAGATCTACGGGCAACATCCCTGTATTCTTCCCAGGCCACCTGTCCTTGCTTCCACCCTTTATAAGACTCTTTTTTCCTTTGATTTTTCTTCAGCAACTCCTTATCCATCCAAAGAAGTCTCCTGGCCTTCCTGCAGTGCTTTCTTCTAGATGGGATAAACACTTCTGAGCTTGTAGCGAGTGATTCTTGCATATCAACCATCAGTCTTGGCCCCCCCAGACCTCTAGGGCTATATCCCATGGAACCTTACTGAGCAGGTTCCTGAAGAGACCAAAGTCTGCTCTCTTGAAGGCCAGGGCAGTGAGCTTGCTGCACACTCTTCTCACAGTCCTGAGGATCATGAACTCGACCATGCCATGATCGCTGTGACCAAGGCTGCCCTGAAGCATCACATTTCCAACCAGACCTTCCCTGTTGGTGAGGACGAGGTCAAGCATGGCACCTCTCCTTGTCAGCTCCTCTATTACTTGCAGAAAGAAATTGTCTTCCGCACAATCATGGTATTTCCTGGATTGCTTGTGTCAGGCTGTACCATCCTTCCAACAAATATCAGAGTGGTTGAAATCCCCCATGAGGACAAGGGCCTGTGAACGTGAAGCCTGTTCCTACCTGTCTATACAGCGTTTCATACAGAGTTCTCTTGATCAGGCAGTCTGTAACAATTCCCCACAATAATGTTCCCCATCACTGTTCTCCCTTTAGCCCTGACCCACAAACTCTCTCTTAAGTGAATGAGCATTTCTACAAAGAAAAATCTAGTAGCTCTTCTAGTAAATGTCAGTAGGTAGTCTAATGACTATTCAGTCATTGGTAAGATAATCATCATATTAAAAACAAACCACAGAGAACTATGCTAAAGGTCAGAAGAATGGAAGAAAGTATATGTTTTGAAATATTGCTTATGGTACAGTTCAGGCTGAGGTCAAATGTTCTGACATATGAACTCAGGCTCTCTAGTGTAAAGAGTGTTTGCCTTGATCAGTATGTGCATGAACATTCTGCAGCACTTGGTGAATTATGCTTAATGTTGCAGTACAGCCAGTGTAACTGCATTTTTCCATATTTTTTCCATATTTTTATAAATAATACATAGAAATATTGAGACTGAAAGAAATAAAGATTTGTTTTTCTATGATTTTTTATGCACAGGGAGAAAAATAATATGTGCACTGTTAAACTACCGAAGTGATATTTTTATATTACAGTAAAAATTATAAAAAATAAATTTGGCTGTGGTGGGATCATGAGGGTACTTGAGTGGGAACACTGCAAAAAGCCCTTCTGGAATAACGCAATTAAATTCATAAGGGGAATAGCGTCACTTTGGATGTAAACACTGGCATATCACCATTAACAGCAGTATCAGGAGTGAACTATCACTAAAAAAGAACCTTTTCCACTGGAAATGAGTAGTTCACTCAAAAATAATGCCCAAAGGTTAATATGCTGCAATAGGGAATATCAAGAGAGGAAGAACCAGAAGGAAATGGAGGAGACAAATTATTTGATGCTATTTGACACCAATTAAAAAAACAAAATATACAAGCACAAAGCCAATAAATATATATACTATTTTTTTTTTTTTTTGGTAACAGGATCCTTCAGAATAACTCATGCTCTAAATAACTCTTCTTTGAATAAGCTCATTGGAAATAATTTAAGCACAGAAATAGTACAATGAAGCTGCTTTCCAGTGTGAAATTCCCTTAAGGTGTAGAAATTCTTAGGAAAAAATCTTTATTGAGACGTTATCAAAAGTTATTTTACCTAACTGTGGAAAGAATAGCTACTATTGTTTGTCAGTCTTGCTTGCTCTCATTTGAACTGGTGTAAACTTGGAGAAATTCCAGTAAAGTCAATGGAGTTGAACTTGTAAAAAACCCTGATATAAAACTGGGATGAGTAACAGCAGTCTCTCCTGTGAAATATATAAACTTTATAATCCGTGCAAAACTTATGCTTCAATGATCATGTTTAATACATATTCTTTGGACAATATGACAATTTGAAAAGATCATGAACTGAATATTTTATGTTCATATTGATTTCAAGCTTCATTTGTAGCTAAGGATCATTAAGTTCAGAAATGATTAAAAAAGAAATAAGAGAAAAAGGACTGCACAGCTTTTACTTGTAAAATTCTCAATTAAATTTTGCCAATATACTTTGTGAAAGATGATTAGATTCAGTGAAAAATTCATTAGGAAGGTTCCTTACATCCAAAGTAGAAATTCTCTTTAAGGAAAAAAAAAAAACAAATAGCAGGATTTGTAGGTTCATATTTACACCCCTTACTCTTTGTTTTAGCATCAGATTGGTAATTTTTTGAGGATTGGAGAGTTTTTTCTTTTCCAATGTTTGTTTCACAAAGACCTCTCTAAAAAGTTTGAAAATGTCTCACTGTTATGAACAGGGATTAGCGGAGAAGACAACCATCAAACTTAACAGAATATGGCATTCACATTTTCCATCTTGCCTCACTGGGGATGATTACCTCTCTGTTCTGATTCAGAAATACATATTAACTGTTATTTTATTAATATTTGCAATGCCCAAGTGCTAAGGTTTTACTGATAGTAAAGAACTGCCTTCAGATTAACTAGTTCTACATTACAATGATAGAGTTAACATCCTCTGGGTCTTCTTCATTCATGTCTTCATTCATAGAGCATTGTACAGTGGAGTGTCTGCAGAGGGCTCTGACAGATGAAAAAGGGCTCAAGGGTCTCATTTTTCCTGAGGTGTTAACAAACCCATCAAACTTCAGGTGAAGGAGTGAAATCTTTCCCCTTATGGTGTGTGTGTGTGCTGTAAAGCCCCTTGCTGTTTTAAAGATCCACTTCATCTGACACCCAGATTTAAACTTACCTTTCGAGCTAAACCCAACAGTATGTAAGCACTTTTTATAGTGCAATTATAAATCCTGAAAGTCATTTAATGACAGTTTGTTAGACTCTCAGTATGGAAAAGAACTTATCTTCAATCACATATTTATTGAGAAATTTGGGAGAAGTCTAATAAAAAAAGTCTGAAGCCTGACTTTACTCCAGTAAGAGATGTATCAATGTAAGAAGATATCTTTAATTTTTTCATTGGGAAACAGTAACATTAAGAGTTTACTCTCTAGTTATCTGTTCATCTAATATTAAAAAATGTCTAGATATCTGGAATATTCAAAAAGATTTTGGTGGGATCTGAAAATGGGTTTTATGTGAGCTGATACTGCAGAATGCTGAGCTTCACCTATATGTGGGAGGGAGGCATTTCATTGGTACTGAAGGAGTGTAAGAATCTATGTAATGAGATAAAGCAGCAGATGAGTTCAGCATCCTTCCTTTATCCATGACTAATAGGAAGTATTTAGTTAAAAAAGCAGATGGCAAGTGATAATTTCCCTGCACATTCCAAGTATTCATCTGCCTCTTTTGTCCGATCCACAACCTAAAAAGACCACCAGAACCAAAGCTTGCACTGAAATTTGAACAGACCTTTATGGATTTCTTCTTTCCTAGTTAGTTTTTAAATGCAAGCTCTTTAAATTTGTGCAATCTGCATCATTCTGTGGTAGTGATATCTACAATTTAATTATGTATTCAGTAATAAGACCTTTGGTATTTTTTGTAGAAGTGCCTAATTTTTTCTTCTGATGCCTGTGGGAGTGTTTTAGATGTAGCAGTGGACAAGCATTAGTCACTTAATTTCTCCAAGTAATGCAAAATCTCCCTTTGTCACGTGACATCCTCATTCACCTCTTCTGTCATGTAAGTTTTTTTCATCACTCAGTCTCCTCTGCATGTTTAGGGTATGCTCTGTGAGAGTAACCTGTTTGACTAGGTAAACCAGATCATTCCTTTGGCAGCTGGGAACTTCTCAAATCTTCCTCTTTTTTTTTATTTTATTTTTTTTCTGGTGAATGTTATGATAAACAATATAACAGAACTGAACAACTCCCTGAAAATAAGCACAACTGTTCAGAAGCAACCAGTGTAGAAGAAGGAAATAAAACAGAAGATCAGTAAAGGAAGGTCTTTATTACACAGATCTTTTCACAGACATGATGACTGGTAACCCTTGCCGAGTGTGTGCCCTGAAAATCAGTTCCCTATACATTAGGTCAGTGCTTTTCTGATGCTTGCAAGATTTGTTGAGGTACTTTAAGAAGACTATCAGTGAGAAAGACATCACAAATTGCTTATGTTCGCCCTTATTGCTGCTACAAACAGAGATAAAACTTAGTGTACTGCCAATAGTATCTCTCCTCCATTCTTATCTAAATTTCCCCATGAACGCAAACAATGATTTCAGCAGTGGACCAGCAATATGGGCTGCTGGGCCATGACATGATAGTACAGATGCATTCATAATGGTGAAATTAAAAATTAATGAAATGAGAGAGATCAGAGGGATAATTTGGCTCATGAGAATTTGTTCATGGAGTGTATCTATTTCTTCCACATACAGAGAGCTATTTATCACACCTTTGCTCTGCACAGATATACCACATGAAGACAATACCCAAGGCAACATATAACTGCAAACTTACAGTTTTAACCTTTCAATTGATACATGGAACATTTATTTTCATGCGGGAAATGATATTCCATCATAGAAGTCAGACTGCATACCTGCTCCTGGCAGATGAGCAACACACAGTGAATTAATGAAACTGTGGCACCCAGCCAAAGTCCCCACAACAGCTCATGTCCTTAAGATCCACATCTGCATATCTTTTAAAAACCTCCAGGGATAGTGACTCAACCACTTCCCTAAGCAGCCATTTTGATGAAAGAATTTTTCCTAATATTCTATCTAAACTTCCCCTGATGCAAATTGAGGCTGTTTGTTTTAGAGCTGTTGCTTATTACTTGGGAGAAGAGATGAACTCCTACCTCACTACAACCTCCTTTCGGGTAGTTGTAGGGAGTGATAAGGTCTCCTCTGTTCCTTATTTCCTCAAGGCTAAACAACCCCAATTCCCTCACTGGGCTTGTGCTCTAGACCCTTCACCAGCTTTGTTTGCCTTCTTTGGACACTCTCCAGCCCCTCAGTATCTCTCTTGTATGAATTCAACTTTATATAACCTATGATAAAGATCTTTCAAATATTGAAATATAGTTTTTTTTATATCTGAGAAAATAAGAAAGCAGAAATAAATTCCACAGAGAGCTCACACAAGACTATTTCAGATACTTATGTGAGTACAAACCATATATGTATGCTTTTTAATGTATGAATACCCAGTAAACATTAATAATATACCATTCCTCTAAACTGTCTGCTTTCCTCTTGCCACCTAGCTAGCTTCTACTACCACTCATAAGGATAGCAAACCTCTTTTTCCAACACTTAACAGTACTGCTCCATCAAACTGACTCTTGTATGTAGAAAACATAGCCCAGCTTCAATAATTTCTAAACTTTGCTGTTATCCAACGAGTTTGCAGGTGCATACCACTTCATTTGGATTTATTATCTCTGTGGAAATAAAAGAACTAGCTATTTGTTATGAGCTTTTAAATCCACTTTAAACTTGAGACAGGCTTGCAGTGAAAACAACAAGCTTTATATGAACTAAGTTAAGTTGGCAACTCAAAAATTTTTCATTTTCAGTGTACTGTGTTTCAAAAAGTCCTCAAAACTGGAAGTTTACAAATCATTATTGAGTCCAAATGAAATGCCTGAACATTTATAGGATTTTTTTCCTCAACTCCATCTTCTTCCTTTCAATTTAAGGGGACTGGCTAAATCTGGTTTTAACTGACTCTGGCTGTTTATGAGACTAAAAATGAAACAGTATTTAAACATGTCAGGTTTAAAAGGCTGTCAGTATAGTCTACTGCTGTCTCAGTAAATCAACTAAAATAAAATTTCACCTAACTCCTCTCTTCCTGAACAGAAGATCTGGCCTCCTATGATGGGGCTGAAGAGCTGAGGGAATGGGGTAGAGCAATTGAGGTTACCTACCTGGAATTGTGTAAAGCCTTCGGCACTGTCACACATGATATTCTTCTCTCTAAATTAGAGAGACATCAATTTGATAGGTGAATCACTCAATGGATAAAGAACTGTCTGGATGGCTGCACACAAAGCGTTGTGTTCAGTGTCTCAATGTCCAGCTGGAGACCAGTAATGAGAGGGATTGGGGTTGGGAGCAGTCTTGTTCAACATCTTTGTCAGTGATATGTACAGTGGGATCGAGTGTGCCCTCAGAAAGTTTGCCAATGACACCAAACTGTGTGGTTCGGTTGATATGCTGGAGGAAATGAATACCATCCAGAGAGACTTTGACACGCTTATGAGGTGGGCTGATACCAACCTGATGAATTTTAACCATGGCAAGTGCAAGGTCCTACACCTGGTTCAAAGCCACCCCAGACACGGCTACAGGGTGGGTAGAAAAGAGATTCAGAGCAGCCCTGCAGAGAAGGACTTGGGGGTATTGGTTGATGAGAAAATGAACATGAGTCAGCAGTGCTCTTGCAGCTCAGTAGCCAACAGTATCCTGGGCTGCATCAAAAGGAGTGTGACCAGCAGGTAGAGGGAGGGAATCCTGCCCTTCTACTCTGCTCTCATGAAAACTCACTTGTAGTATGGTGTACAGTTCTGGTGTCCTCCTATTCTATTTCCAACCCTAACTATTCTATGATACTATGATGTGGAACTGTTGGAACAAGTCCAGAGGAGGGCCATGAGGATGATCATGGGACTTAAGCACCTCCCCTATGAAGATAGGATGAGAGAGTTGGGGCTGTTCAGCCTGGAGAAGAGAAGGCTGCATGGAGACCTCTTAACAGCCTTACAGAATCTGAAGGGGACCTATAGGGATGCTGAGGAGGGACTCTTCATGAGGGACTGTAGTGATATAACAATGGGTAATGGGTCCAAACTTATACAAGGGAAGTTTAGATTGGATATAAGGGAGAAGTTCTTTACTGTAAGGGTGGTGAGGCACTGGAACAAGTTGCCCAGGGAAGTTTTGAATGTTCCATTCCTGCAGTGTTCAAGGCCAGGTTGGAGAGATTCTTGGGTGACATGGTTTAGTGGGAAGTGTCTCTACCCATGGCATGGGAGCTGGAACTAGATGATCTTAAGGTCCTTTCCAACCCTAACTCTTCTATGATTCTATCTACATTTATGAAATATTTTAAGCTGAAACAAGAATTTTAGGCATATCTTAATTTGCAAATTGCATATTAGAAAATCAATTAACTGTGTAAAAGTTCTTATTACAATTCCCAACATGGTTCTGTTTTTTTATAAGCATCTTTTGTGGTTTAAGCCTCTCAACCATGCAGTTTTCTCTCTCACTCCCTCTACTTTCTTCTCCCCACTCCTGGAGGGATGGGAAGGAGAATTGAAGAAAAGAAACTCCCACAGGTTGAGATAAGAGCAACTTATTAACTAAGGTATTATACAGATCGCTATTGCTACCACCAATAATAATAATGACAAAAAAAAAAAATACAAGGAAAGAATACAATCGCTCACCACTTATACCCAGCCTGACCAAGCAGTGCACTCTCACTCTTCCTGGTCTCTGCCTTCCGTTTTTACATCCTGGGTATGATGTGCTGTAGTATGGAATACCTCTTTGGTCAGTTTGGGTCAGGTGCCCTGTCTCTGCTTCATCTTGCCTTCCCCTCCTCCCTGGCAGCACATGAGACTCAGAAAGTCCTCGGTCAGATCAAAACATTACCAAGCATTAAGTGAAAATACTGGTGTTATCAGCACTGTTTGCAGGCCCAAAATCAAAAACACAGAGCTGCACCAGCTACCAAGAAGGATAGAAACGACTGCTACTGCTGAACTCATGACATATCTCCACTTTCCTGTAAGGAAGGCAAAGCCTTTAAGTGTAGTTGTACATGTCTGTCGTGGTTTGAGGCTTTCAAACTCACGCAATCACTCACTCACTCACTTCCCCCTCTTTCTTCCCCAGTCCGAGGGGATGGGGAGGAGAATCGAAAGAATGCAACTCCCACAGGTTGAGATAAGAACAGTTTAGTAACTAAGATATAACATAAATCACTACTGCTACCACCAGTAATAATACAAGAGAAATACAAGGAAAAAGAATGCAATAGAACTTCCCCTGATACTTAGCCACATCACGCAGTGCCCTCCCATCACCTAATACAGAGCTCGACTACACAGTGTACCCCATCACCTCATACAAAATCCCGGCCATGCTGTGCACACCCTCCCCTGCACCACTATCTTTCTGGGTCTCTGCTCTCCATTTCTACATCCTGGACATGATGTGCTATGGTATGGAATACCTCTTTGGTCAGTTTGGGTCAGGTGTCCTGTCTCTGCTTACGCCCAGCTTCTTCCCAGCTCCCCTCCTCCCTGGCAGGGCATGAAACTCCGAAAGTCGTTGGCCAGCCTAAACATTCTAAGCCATAACTATAAACACTGGTGCTATCAGCACTGCTCCCAAGCTGAAAATCCACAACACAGTGCTGCACCAGCTACTACTTAAAGGAGAAAAACGACTGCTGCTCCTGAGTCCATGACAGTGTCCTAGACTCCATGTAAGCCAAGTCCCTTTGCCCAAGCTACCACCCCAGAAGGAGGAGGAGACTCATGGAGAACAAAAAAGTATATGCAAATTTTCCAAACTCCAGAATAACACTACCTAGAGAGTTGTGGGAAAAGGTCCATGATGTAAGAACCCAGGCTGATGGGACATGCAGTTTTGTATATTACTCCTGAGAACCCAAGGGAGTCAGCAGCAAGAGTTCTGCAGACAGAGACAAGCAGCAAGTAATGACGCAGTCTCTACATCCCATTGCTACTTCTCAGAGCCATTCATCCCTCCAGTAATTTAATAAGTGTTCCATTAAGAAAAAGTGGATGCCTATGATTCTCTGCTGCAAGGTATAGCATACAAACCTTCAAAGAAATCTCATAATGATTTTTTTTTGTCTCTGTGCAATACTATAATTTTTCATGCATGCTTTTTTTTTCTTACAAGAAAAGCCAAGGAGGGAAAATATGCTTTTTATAAAGCAGGTGCAGCAGATATTTTTTATGAAACTTGTATTTTATCAGGCATGGATTGCATCTTTAAAACAAAAGTGTCACAGGCACCAATCTTTCTGAAACATTATTAAAAATCTCTGGGTTTGCTCTCAATTGTGCCTCTGAGGTTTCATTTTAGCTTTGAAAGTTTATCTGTTCAGTGATAACTTTTTCAGGACATTTTGATTGTCAAAAGAATACATTGAAGATTCGATTTATCATTTCTTTTTAAAAGTTTTCATTTTGTAGGGTTTTATTAATAGCTCATCTCCAAGAGCAATGCTTAGAGATACTGAAATTGAAATTACCCGTGCTTTTATCCTTTTAAAATCCAAATATTTATTTTTACTTCAGGTTGTCTAAGAAAAATATTTCTTTCTTGCTATCATGATGAACAAAGGAGCCCCTTACTTTTAGATATGAGCTCATTCATTCGCTCCTTCGCTCATTAATTAATTTATATATTATTACTGCAAATAAGAGATAAGAAGAAGCCTAAATGGACAAAAAAGAGTTGTTTCTCTTCTTCTCATTAATACATTCACAAAAAAAACTATAGAAAGCTGATAAATTCTCTTTGAAAACTTCATATTAACTATTTTTTTATGTGTGTATGGCTGAATGAATGATAGTTTTGACAGACTACATATTCTGAACTATGTGCAATACTACAGAGTTATGAATTCTTTCTTGGTGATGTCAGCATTGCAAATGTACATTTCTACTATGTTGTAACACGATGTTAGAGATATGCAAAGAAATTATAAAGAATCATTAAAAAAAAAGAAAAAGAGCTAAAACTTGATTTTCAGGTAAAATACAGGAGAAATAAGGAAATAAGAGGGTTCTTTGCACCAAGAAGGCTTTATGTATTTAAAAAAAATACCAGCAAAGTGAGAAATGTTAAGTCTTGCCTTTTTAAAGAGGGTGGCTGCATCCAGACTCACTACTAACTTCAAGCCACAAAATGGGGGAGTGCTATGTGAAACGTGCAAGTGCCAGTCAGGCATCAGTCTCAGAATTTAATTGTCCAGTTGATGCAGTTACAGTGCTTGGAGACTTGCCTTGGCATTGTGCAATTTACTAATATATGAGTAACAAAACACCTTTGTGCTTCCACAGGAGGAGCAACGTTTTGCATATGTCAGAGAAATTCCTTCCCGAAACCCAGCCACTGATTCCTTTACAGTGACAATTTGCAACCTGACAGGAAAAATTATCTAGACTGGATTTCAAAATTGTCCTCCAAGTCTGTGATTCAGAGATGCATCATATACTACTTGATTCAGTTTAACTTGATCCCAGTTATTTCTCCTCCAATCATGTTTGCCTGCTCTCCAAAGCAGATAGACAGACTTAATCATAACTCATGACACTTGGGGTTGGAGGATAATGTTTTGGGTTTTGGGACGTTTTAGTTTTTTTGTTTGCTTGTTTGTTTGTTTGCTTTTGATTGTTTTATGAATCCAAACATCCTGTGTCTTCATGAGTGCCTGAAACAAACTCATTTTTTATGGTTGGTTTGTTGGTTTGTTTGCTTCCAAATCCCACTAATACTAGCATTTATAGAGGGTACTAGACAGTTCTGTTGTATACTTCCACCCTTGGATATACGTAGACCCCCATCACACAGACCCAGCTGTCTATACCTCTACTGAACAAAAAATTCCGTTGCTTTAACACTAGCTGTTAAACCGTCACACACTATATGCCTGATATAGTATATTAAAGGTGCCAATTACATTCTTATCCTGGGTTTGGAATTGCAGAAAACTGGGTGCTGCCTGGTGACCAATGAAGTTCTTCCTGCAGTGGTGCAGGTCAGACACATGTGGGCAAGACCAGTCATCCTTCTTCATGCATCTAAGCCTGTCAATGCTTACCTTCAGAGGGAACATAAAAATATATATCACTTGTAAGTAGCAATGATTAAATGTGGCGCATCATAGGATCTGAAAATGTCAACCTGAAACCCTGTAGAATTGTAATATGATGCTTAAATATGAGTCATTAAGGGTGTCACAGAAATCCAGATAAAAGTCATTCAGTGTAATAATCATGTGTTTTTTTTTATGTTTGTGACAACAGACAAAACATTTCTTAACTGTGGCTCTGTAGCTCTATAGTAAAAAGACTTTTTATAAAGCTACCTATTTTAGGCACCATATTTTATCATACACAATTTAGAACATATCTTATAATTCCCTTGGGTTTTGTCTTAAAATAAAAAAGGCTGAGGTTTATGAAAGGGTTGAAGTTTATTCTGTGGCATCATTCCACAACTCTTCCAGCAGAAAACTGTTTCAACTGGCACAACACTGTTTTAGCTACCCAGAGGATTGTACTACTGAGTACAGCTGTGTTCATCAGATGCCTTCCTACAATACAGGGAGCACAAACAATATGAGGATGCAGTTCTCCCATGCTCTGCATGTTCTCACACCCTGAATTCTTAGTACAATTCAGAACTAATTGTTTCTAGTTTCAGCTTCATATCTGTACAGTAACTTTTAATCTGCACCTGCAATTTAGCCTAAGGTCTTACACCTGATATCATTCATACAAAACTAATACAATTAGTCATCTGCAAAAAATTTCCCTTTTTTCTCATTGAAAATGCTTACACAACAGAATATAAACTTGGAAGAGGAAAGACATTAAGAGATTATTTTTGTGTGTTCAGTAGAAATTCCACTTAGGAATTATATCCAGAAGCACACAAGTATGCATAAATACTACTAAAAATAATGAGATTTAAAGGTAGGATTCAAATGAGAGATATATTTTCAGATTATCATGAGCTGAAATTCAATTAATAGTCCTTCAGATGGACCTTAAAGTTGCATTAAAATAAAATGAAAATCTAAAAATGTACTCCTAAATATTTAAGATATAGCATTAAAATGTGTTACAGAACATTATAAAAAAAGAGCATAGGTCATTTTTGTAACCCATGATGCATAGTGAGTCTTGAAAATATTTCTAGGAAAAAAATAAGCATATTCGTTTTGACTAACCCATTTGAAAGAGGAGTTAGGGGAAAGGCAAAGGATAGATTACTGAAATTAAGCCTATTTAAGCAAATTTGACCCCATTCCCCTTTTTTTCATCCTCCTTATATACTCTTGTCTGAAAACAGCATTGCACTTGATAGACTTTAGAGGTAATTACATTCACATAGCTCAGATCATAGAATCATAGAATAGTTAGGGCTGGAAAGGACCTTAAGATCATCTAGTTCCAACCACCCTGCCAGGAGCAGGGACACCCCACACTAAATCATGCCACACAAGGCTATGTCCAACCCGGTCTTGAACACTGCCAGTGATGGAGCATTCACAACTTCCCTGGGCAACCCATTCCACTACCTCACCACTCTTACAGTAAAGAATTTCTTCCTCAGATCCAATCCTAACTTCCCCTGTTTAAGTTTGAACCCGTTACCCCTTGTCATCTCAGTACAGTCCCTCATGAAGAGTACTTCCCAGCATCCCTATAGGCCCCCTTCAGATACTGGAAGGTTACGATGAGGTCTCCATGCAGCCTTCTCTTCTGCAGGTTGAACAACCCCAATTCTATCATCCTATCTTCATAGGAGAGGTGCTCCAGTCCCTTGATCATCCTCCTGGCCCTCCTCTGGACCTGTTCCAACATTTCCATGTCCTCTTCATCTAGATTTGTCAGACAATTTGATACTTCAGAACTGTCTGTAACAAAGATGGAAAGAAAGATACAGGACAATATCAATCATCTCACCAAACTTTAGATGTCTGTGGTAGGTTACAATTCAAGATGAAGGATTCCAGACAGAGATGTTTGTCTGAAAGCATCTATACTTGTACGAAGTACGTGTGAGTCTACATGGGGCTGGCAGATACGGCTCAAGACCTATGAAATATGGATGCTTTGTTGGAAAAACAGATGGAAGACAGAAGCTGTAGGACATTTCAAATGTCATTTTATGCCTTTGGATTAACAACTGAATTGAATTTCAGATGAAAAGTTAGTCATGTCCTAGAATGTTCAGCCATTCTCTTAGGCTCATTATTCAGTTGGCTGAACATGAGCATTCAGTGTAATTTCAATTGGTCTTGGACAATCAGTGTTATCTCTGACTAGTGTTCCTAGAGGCTTTTTGTCTCCTATGTTTTCTTTTTATAACTGTGAGCTCTACATGAATATCCTGGAAATCTCACTGCAGCTCAAGAAGCTCTAAATGATTCCTTTCAAACAAATTTATTACTTGGTTATTGTCTGCTTAATAATAAGATAAAATATTTTCCAAGCTCCAGTCACTGTACTAATGAAAACTTCATCACTGAAAGTGAAGAACATATCACACACTTCTGGGCAGATATACAAATCTGAGGTTCTTAAGCTTCAGCTGAATCTCACTCTCCAGTGCACATACTCATTTGTTCAAACTTTTTGCTGTTCTTTAGTTCTCTGCATTTTCTTTACAACAACACTACCACATATTTTTACCCATCTATTTTCCAGTGTGATCAATATTTGCTTACAGTATTAGAAGCTCATTATTGCAAACTTTGGGAACAAAGGGATAAATATTTTGATATAGTCTAGATTTTGTTTTTCACTATCTAATTCCCAATGGATCAATATGGGCTCCAGTACCAGTTTCTGTGTTTTTCAGGCAGTCTATTACTTCAAATAAGCTTTTGGCAAGTCTTTTTTTCAAAAAATAATCCATATATAATATTACACATACTATATATATATACACATATATTATTCCTGAAAGTGCTTTTCATCTATCTCCTTTCTAGTGAGCAGGCCTGTGGTATACAAAGGCCTGGTGTCTCACTTTTCTTGTAGCAGTTACATGTTTGGGCCACAGATAACTCTTGCAAGCTCTCTGAGGATGAAAATTTCTAAGATGCTACTTGTACTCATGGTCCTCATTACTTATTGCCAAAGCACAATTTATAAGCAGAGCCACATGGAAGACAGTTCCAATAAAATATGAATTCTCAGTTTTAAAGTTTATGCTCTTAATAGCATGCATGTAGGAGCAGTCTGAAAAGAAGGGAAAATCTGACAAGAAAAAACAAAGATAATATTTTAAACACATTATGGCGCTATGGTTAAGTCACCAGCAAAGAGTTTGTATTTAGGTTGTTTTCTACCAAAAACTTCCCATATAGCTTGAGAAAGAAACTTTTTCTTTACATCTTAGTATAACAAGGGCATGTGTAATTCAGTGCTCTATTGCTGCTTTCTAGAATAATTTAAAAATTGTGGGATCACAAAAAAAAGCCAGTATAATTGTGTGGAAAATTCTAAGGGAAAATATGGATATAATAATATCTGAACTAAATGTCTAACTTTATTGTTGTGGCACTTTTTAATAATGAAAATTATTCAGGGAACATAAGTGCATTTTATCAGTGTAATATATGAGAAACTTTAAAACTGTAAAAAATATTTTCATGGATATCTACCAAGAAAGTTTAATAAACCACAAACCGGCATATTTTTTTGCCATAGCAAGGTTGTTTGCTGTACTGCATGGTTTAGAGTTTTCTTTGAAAGAACCTCAGCAATACAATATATGTTCCTAATAATTACTGCTGGAAGAGATAAAAGCATACAGTCTGAAGTCTGTTTTCTTTTTATAAATCACATAAACTCTTTTTTTTTTTTTATGGGATTGCTTGAGGTTCTTGACACTGAGCAAGATGATTTTAAGGTTAATATTATACCACCAATGAATCAATTTGGTTTAAAAAGGTTGCATAGCCATTTATCACCTTATATACTATATACTTTTCCCTCCCTTCCAGTTTGGCTTGATTGCAACTCGCTATACTCAGGAAAAGAGAAAATACAATTCAGCCTTCCAGTATCTGAAAGAGGGCTATAGGGATGCTGGGGATGGACTATTCATTAGGGACTGCAGTGACAGGACAAGGAGTAATGGGTGCAGATTTAAACAGGGGAAGTTTAAATTGGGTGTAAGGAAGAAATTCTTTACTGTAAGGGTGGTGAGGCACTGGAATGTGTTGCCTGGAGAAATTGTGAATGCTCCATCTCTGACGGTGTTCAAGGCCAGGCTGGACATAGCCTTGGGTGGCATGGTTTAGTGGGAGGTTTCCCTGCCCACAGCATGGGTATTGGAACTAGATGGTCTTAAGGTCTTTTTGAACCCTAACTGTTCTATAAATCTATAATTCTACATTGGTCTTCTAAAAGAAGATTAGCTATTGGTTAAAGTGTGAGAAGCACACAAAAATTCTAAAATATAGTAAATACTTGCGTGAGCAATCCCAAAACCAATTTGAGTGCATAAGGCCAGTTAAGCAAATGCCAAAGACAGCACAAAATGTATTTTCCATTTAAAAGGCAGATACATATCTTTTTATGTCATATACATACCTTTTAAAGTCATATGCCTTTTTACTATATGCTAAGGAAAATTTTACTTTGCAAAAAATCTTAATGTATTAAGTGTTTATAAGTTCACTTAGGATTTATAAGTATACTTTCCATTATTCTGAATTTTTTTAATGCCATTAAGCAGTAACAGACTGCCCTGGAATCACTAGAGCTGTGAAGGTATAGGAAAAGGAAGAATCCAAAAAATAGATACTGACACTATTAAAAGAAATTCATTCCATCATAGCCAGATGTCTAAAATAAATGGGATGAGCAGTTCTCCAGCTTTTTGTCTTATTACCTTTGAAGAGATCCAAGATCACTAACATAGACCTGATTTCTAACTTGTACTTTGCTAATGTAATGAATCATAGCCTCCAGGGCTTGATTTTGCATTTGGATTTCTTTTCAGGGGGTCATCAAATATGTTTCAAAGTCATTCTAACAAGTCACTCCTTGCAATCTGTATCAGCCATTTATTATACATTTGTTCACAAAAACACTCCTCCCTTTTATTCTTTCTTTAAATAAAAAAAAACTTTGAATTCTAGACCTGAAGGAGAACAGATGGCTTAGAAAGATGAGTGTCTTTAAAAATGAGACTTAGGAGTATATTACTTGTCTCTGGCAAATTCCTCACGTGAAGTCTCCTTTTCTTCATTTTTTAGAGTCCAAGCTTTCCTAAAACATTGCCATTCCTACAATTGAATATATTTTAACTGACACTTCATAAAAAGATTGTTTCTTACCTACTACTTAAATAATGCATTAAAGACATCTTTTCTATGATATTGAAAATTGCTTGAACTTTGCCTCATAGCCCTTTTTCAAAAACTGTTTTCTTCACTGTTCGAAAATGCTCAAACTAAATAGTCCTTTCTCTTTAATATATGCAACTGCCACAGCTGCAATAAAATTGATTTTGTTTGGTGGTTTATAAAAAATTTGGCCAGTGAGTTCAGCTATTTCTAGACTTGTTCTAAAATATAATTTCCTCTAAGTGAAACCTATTTTTCTGAATTTATTTACAATTCAGTGACTGACTTTCATGTCGCTTGAATGCAGACTGTAAGCTGTCTAAGGAGATGGAAGGTCCTTCTTTCATGTTTTTACATTGTTGACTTGAAAGACCTGGTTAAAAAAAAAACAAAATAAGAAATAGACTAATCTTCTCATTTAATTAAAATAATCTGAATGATAGAATAGGAAAATAAAAAGATACTGGGTATCAGAGGGACTGACTAAAAACTGCCCTCTTCAATATTTTTTAAAAAACAGAATATATTTTCAATAAATATTTCTGAATTGCAAGAGCTGTGTCTCATCTTTCCCTGTTTAACCAGGTTCAGGAATCAGAGGGAAAATATTTTTTTCATTTGTGTAATACAGTGGTAATCCAGCCAGCAGAAATCTGCATCATACCAAGCTGAGCGTACTCCATGCATGGGGTCCACTGCCAGCATATCCATACTTTATTTTGGCAGTATGAACCCTAAATTCTAAGAGCATACATTTTTCTAGGCCTCAGTTGCTCTTCCTCTATCCTTCCTGTTTCTTGGTCCTGCACTGAAATGCTGGCGCCCTCCATGTGGACAAGATGGCTGCTTACACATGATTCTGACTCTCTCCTGTACTAGGAGCTTGTTAGCTCTTCCTCAACTTTTCAGAAAAAACTCAGTTACAGTAAGTCTGAGTTGTCCCAGGACAGCGAAACTGCTCCTGTGGTCAACAAGTATGGCACATTTATGCACTATCTCAAACAAGCTTCATCCTCTTCCAAACTAGTCTAATTTCTCTCACTGGCTACCTTACCTCCACTTCACCCTGAGATTTGTATATGTCTGTGTCTATTTCAATTCAGTTTCCCAAGAACCAGAGATATTCAGCAAACTTAGGACATACGACTAGGATATTGATATGTGCATAAAATGACTGAAGAGGAGAAGCACAGAGCAGACATTTTAGTAGACAATTAGTAGTTATCAGGTGGTTGGGACACTCCTTTTTTGTTGCATTAAAATTTCCAGCCCCATTGTTTATCCTTATTTTAAAGAAACAGTCCAAGATCTACTGTAAATAAACAAAGCTCACTGCTCGTTAGCTCTCATATTTGTTATAGAATATAACTGTATCTTCAATCCTATCCTCTTTTCCTGGAGGCATCTTGTTCTTAAATAAGTATACATTGTAAAATTCAAATATAAAATGCAAAATATTTAGTAACCCCAACTTTCACTGTAAAGATCTGTGCTGAGCTGAGGATTCATGACTAGCTGAGCCATTTTATGAATCTATGGTTGCCAAAGAAGATGACCCTTCTTCCTTCTCTGAATCTCTCTCTTCACTTCCTCCTTCTTGTGTGCTTCCTTTCCTCTCTCTGATACCAGAAACATTTTGCTGGTTCTTTTTTTGGATTGACTCAGTTGATTAAACTCATTCATCCTTTAAATCACATCTTTCGTAGCAGCTATATATATCAGTAAAATGAAGCAAGCCGGGGTCTGTGGAGTCCAACTGGCACAATTTGGGAACATCCACATTATTAAACGCTTTTACTAGCCAAAACAAGGTGATGCATTCCAGACACTATTATGAAAAGGTCCTTGCTTAATCATGCATGCTAACTCCCAAATTGAGTCTGGGAACTGTTTGTATAGTTCTACTTCACCTCAGCCAAATCCATGATAGGGACATCTCTAATAACAACACAAGAGTATAGGTAATCCAATTTCTCATTCTGTGTAATCTGCTGTTGCAAGTGCACCCCATTTATCCCTACTTTGATTATAGAGTTCAGTATCTTGCAAATATCTAGCAGAGAATCAAGTCAGAATAAATGTCCTGAATTAAGCTTCATTACACAAACATCAAAACGCTAAAAAATCTGAGAAGAAACCTGGAGGATGCTTCCTTTCAAACACGAATTTTGTCATTATTTTCTATAAACCTGTTATCTTAAGCTTTAAATATTGTAATGTACACTTTCTTAATATGTGGAGATAGATGATGTGTTATAAAGGTATATGACACCACCTGTAACGTATGTTTGCTGGGTTTCTATATTGTAGCTCTATATTGCTTAAAAATCTTTTAAAAATTCTTTTATTACCTCAAACTCTACTTGGATGTTTCTAAAAAATGCATAGTTTAGAGCACATCATTCAGAGCTGTGAAACTGATTCTGCGCTTGTGTCCAAAAGTAACCTAACATTTTTGGCTGACCAGTCATAGTGTAGCTAATATTTGTTTGACCACCTTTTGGAGAAGACTAAAATCTTACATCATAAAACCATGAAGAAACTTGACGAGTAAATTTTTGTTCTATTATTATTTTAATGTTGATGGAATTTCTCTGCATTATACAGCAAACTTATATAAATACTGTGACTGCAGACCTAGAAGGAGGTTTATAATTTTTAATTATATAAATAGGCATAATTTTTTTTTCTTTGAGAAAAGTATTTCATCATAAAAATGATAATTTACATAAAGTGATTTATTGACCTTTTTGACATGGCCAACATCATCTACAGTAATAGCCTAAATACACTTTTTCTCATCTGAAGCAAAAGCTATTACAAACACAGTCGTTTTTCTAAATTTATAAAGTTAAACTACAGAAATATTAAAAAAAAAAAAAAAGCCAAAACAAAGGTATGCCCTAAGCCAGGCTTAATTACTTTTATAATTAGGAAATATTTTTTAGAGTTTTAATTCAGCTTTTATACTTTCATTTCTACTAAAGTGTATTTTTATCTTACAGTTTTCATCACATGAACACCAAATTAAGATCTGCTGCATTTTGAATATTTTTTTTAATTGAAAAAGATTTTTCACACGATTCTTTGATATTTTTTCAATGTGAAGAATATTATAAGTTCATTTACAAGCAAAGTAATGATACTGTTTATCCTGTAATTGCCATTTAATTTGCAATTAAAAAACTAAATAAAATTTATTTTAGCTTTGGAAATACTGGAAGATATCTGAATTCAATATTCACCAAATATAGGAAACCAGCATAAGAACTCCGGAAGAACTTTACAGAACAGCACCTGAAAATATTAGATTTAGATGCAAACTGGTAAGAGTGCAGGTAACCCAGAAATAATCTTTATATAAATTTATGATAGTTAATGTAGAATCTTGGAGCATTAGTCAAGAATCATGGAAATGTAATTCAAATAGACAGTGATTAAGAAAAATGGAAAAATTAAATTTGAATGACTAAGATTCACCTCCCTTAACAACTATCTGAAAGCTGAAATACTATGATATTCAGATGCTTTCCTAGATTCTCTCAAGATAATGGCAATAAATGGTGGCTTCCAAATGCCATTTCAACAACTTATCCTGCCCTAAGAAAAGTGTGAATGAGCTCCTAGAGAAAGTCCTTAAGGAAGAACTGCCTTCCCTCTACTGACTGAAGAGGAAACCTCAACTGGTAGGTGACTTTAAAACTGACATATTTTTATCAATATGACATGACTCTTCTACTAAATTTCACAATATAAGTGCCTATATCTTAACTAGTCATTCTAGACTTCTATTACTCATGAAGATAAATAAGCACTTCTGGTGCTCTTTCATGCAATCTATCCAGTTGTCTGACTTAGGTAATAAATAAATAATCAGGAAACTCTGTAATAAAGAGGAGACATTCTTAGTAGTGCTTATTTGTCTTCATTGTCCATAAAGGAAGTAAAATAAGAAGCTTACATATATACAACCACACTGTAGAACACTAAATTTTGCCTGATGTATTCTTTTAAGGTTTTTCCAGCAGAGAGAATTTCATTTTGATGGGGTACGTTATAAATTTAATATGCATTAAACAGAGACATCACTACAATCTAAAAAAGGCATAATCTAGTAACCCACAAAGGACAAATCCATATTTGACTAATCCAAATTCAGATGTGTTGTGGTTTCAGGCTCTCAAACATACACAGTCGCTCTCTCACTCACTCCTCCTTTTTTTCTTCCCCAGTCCTGGGGGGATGGGGAGGAGAATCGAAAGAATGCAACTCCCACAGGTTAAGATAAGAACAGTTTAGTGACTAAGGTATAACACAAATCACTACTGCTACCACCAGTAATAATAATGACAAGGCAAATACAAGGAACAGATACAACAGCTCACTAACTAATTTCCACCCAGCTCGACCAAGCAGTGCCCGCCATCAACATCAGTTGATACCAAGCTCGGCCACGTAGTGCACCCCCCATCACCTCATACCAAATCCAACCACGCAGTGCCCCTCCACCCTTCCAGGTTTCTGCCCTCCATTTTACATCCTGAGTATGACGTGCTGTGCTATGGAATACCTCTTCGGTCAGTTTGAGTCAGGTGTCCTGTCTCTGCTTCCTCACAGCTTCTTCCTGGCTTCCCCTCCTCCCTGGCAGAGTATGAAACTCAGAAAGTCCTTAGCCAACCTAAACATTTTAAGCCATAACTATAAACACTGGTGTTATCAGCACTGTTCCCAAGCTGAAAATCAAAAAAACACAGTGCTGTACCAGCTACTACGAAAGAGAAAAACGACTGCTGCTGCTGAACCCATGGCAAGATGAAAGAAAGTCAAGTCATGAAAAATCCTTTAGGAGTTAATAGTTTTTTTATAATAAATTATACCAATGTCTGTATGGAATCTCTTTATATTTTCACAGCATCTTGGGTAGGAAATTTGGGAATATATTTCTGAAATATATGTAGTTAGGATTTAGATAGTCAGAACTGGCAATACATGATTCCTCTAACAGAAGGTGTCTAAAGGCAGAATATCTACAACAGAGAAGTTACTTTTCTGAGTGGACCTCTACAACAAGAATACTTCACAAACATCTTGTTCTATTCAAAGGTCTGAATATGGCACATAGGAGCACATGGATATCGGATAAATTTGTTAACATCCTAGCCATCTCTGTCATTCACAGTTGTTTTTACCCAGATACAGATGTCTATTATTTTTTCTATTTGTGTAGCAGGTCTTGCAATGCTAAAGTTTTCACTCTCTTAAGCAGAAAGTAGGATTAGTTCAATTCAGTATGTTAGCGTAGAAATTTACTTGTTCTTTAACATGTTGAGTTAGAAACTTTCTTCCCAGGATGTCAGGCATCTATTAGAAGAGCAGGGTGCAGAACTGGCTGGTGACTGTAGCTGCTTCAGCTGTCTGATTTTAATCCTCTGTCATGTCTGCTGAATCTTTACTGAGATAAAGCACTGCCAAGGATTAGACAGACTACTAGTGAAAGAGATTTTAATTAAGAATATTGACTTAAAGTGAATTTAGGTCTGTAAGCTTTTTTCCCTTCCACCTTGAAAATCCAAGAACAAAATATTTCTGAGAAGGTATATTAGTTGACATTGGTAAAATAAAAGCCAAGTGCAATTGTTATTTAACTTCCTCTTAAAATCATTACTAGTTTCTACTTAGAACCTTATCTTAAATGACATTGAATTACTTGATGAATTAAAATTACTTAAGTAACTTCCCTGAATATCTTATCTAAATTAAGCAATCATTTTTATAAGGTAAACATATTTAATGTTTGCATTAAGATTAGTGCAGTTGAAGCTCCACAGGATTGTTTTGCACACTCTCCTGCTACAAGAGCCTCTAGTCTATATATCAAAGTCAGACTGAAAAAAGAAAAATGGAGGTGATGTGAGCTGGCAAGGAAAATGTGGCAAATCAAATTTTTCTCCAGTTCATAGCTCAAAAACTGTCTTCTGGATCACTCAATTAAACAAATTCAATTTTACATAATTAGATATCCATTGACCATCCAATAGCTTTATGGTAGCTTTTGGTGGGGGGCTATGATAGGCCTTTGGATTCCTTGACTGAAGACAAGAAATTAGAAATCAGTCTCAAAGATGTTCAAGTGTATCCATGAGAAATGAGGTGCCAAAGGCCTCCGAGTGGGAAAAAAAAGGCATCCGAGTGGGAAAGTAGAAGGCATCTGGAGGAGCGACTCAGATAAGGGGAATAACTAACTGCAAAGGAAGAACTTGGCAAAACAATGGACTTTAGTAATGCAGTGAAGGGTCATCCAATAATGTGCCATTGCTAGCTAATATCATCCAGTGGCTAAAGACACATGTGTGCCAGAAAAGGTAAATAAGTAATGGTTTGTAGTAATAAACAATCTATCTATTTTTCCTTCCTACTAAGTCACCGAAAATGCACATGTATGTAATTTTTTGGCTGTCTTGACAATGACATCTGGTGACCCTGATGTGATCGCCCAAGGTGTGATTGGACTGGAACTGAAACTTAAGAGAGAAGAAAAAGAAAAAAAAAAGAATAAAGAATGTCAGAGGAGTGCCATGGAGATAGAGCCCAGTGTAGCTTTGAGAGGAGTGAGGTTCTGTGTGGCCGGCCTGACTGAAGACACCTGTATACGTGAACTGCTGGGGACATGGAAGCCTCTTTAAGTAAAAAGGGATTGGTCATATTGACCATGTGGACAATGATGTTACAAATGTTGATGAACTACTCCTTTGAGAAATGCTATTATGGAGTAAGAAACAGGCATAAGCTTTATCAGCCATCACCCAAGCAATCAGGGTGGCAGAGACAAAAAAAATAAAAAATATGGATACTGACATAGTAAACTCCTGGACTGCCAAGACTGTGCAGTTTGCTTCTGCAGCTGCTTCACAGTACTTTTTCATCAGAATGCTCTTTAAGGAAACATTTTAACCTGTCTTCTTCTCAAGAACTGATAACCTAGGGGAGGGGGTATATTTGTGTTGTCCTACCTACAGGTCTATGGCTGCTGCCTGCAAAGTTTGTCAAACCTTGCCATGAGCTTTACAGACAAGTGGAAAAACCCAGTGCCGCAGATACAGGAGCTGATTGTGAATATCCTGAGCAGAATGAGATAGAGGAAAAGAAGAGTGAATGATTGCAGAACATCATTTGCAGGCAATTGAAAAGTAACAGCGTGAATATATGTTCTTGTAAAGTAACTATTATCAGAGGCTGTGACTTTGTGTATCAACCCACCTGTATTTACTAGCCAGTTGCTAATAAGAAACTACAACTTGTATGGATTTATCACTTGTAGAAGAGTTGTTAGAGCATGCAAATTTGCAGCAGCTGCTAGAAAATGCTAAGGCAAAAGCAATAAAGATTCTAATACAATGGTAGCATTATACAGCAGACAATGGAACAAATTAAGAGGGTGAGAGAACTCCACTAGTAGAAAATTTCCTTAACTGGTCCGTTACCGCCACTAGCATCTTCAACACGATGCTGCACGCTGTAGTATACATACTGGTAACATAAATCTGTATGTGCTTTGCCATAGTAGAGACTTGTTATTGGATGAAGAAGGTGAAGCTTTGCACTGATAATGAGATGCAAGGACTGAGATTGGCCGTATGCCCCCTACCACAATCAAGGACAAGACTGGGTTGACCTCTGTGTTTGCCACCAAGAAGAACCTTTAGCTCTGCTGTTGGCTGCAACCCTGCAGGCTTTGAGTGGTGGAGACACATGCCATGCCAGGCCTTGATGTGAGAGATGGCCTCCTCTGTTATCAGAGAGCCATTCATTGGAAGGTCTGACAGTGCTTACAGATGGCTCAGGGAAAACAGGAAAAGCTGCTATTGTGTGAAAAGAAAACTTTCACTGGCAGCACTGAATGGAATATCAAGAAGGATCACCCCAAGTAGTAGAGCTTAGAGGAGTAGAAATGGTATTTCAACATTTTCCTGGCCTTGTTAATATTGTTACTGACTCTACTTTACAAGTGTCCAATGAAAAATTGTTTGGGATCCTAAAAATAATGTGGCTAACAATACAAAAACAGAGACAGCACTATTATATTATGCATATTAAGAGTCACACCACCCTCCCAGGTTTTATAGTGGAAGGTAATGAAAAGGCAGATGCACTAGAATCTGTTGTTGTCCTTGGATCTGTTCCCAATATAAAACAACAAGCACAAGCATCTCATTAATTTTTCCACCAAGACTCTCATGCTCTACAGTGACAGTTTAAAATTTCTAATAGTAAAGCACGTGCTGCTGTTGCTGTCAGTCCTAACTGTCAAGGCCAACATGTTCCTACTTATTTTGTCACTAAGCTTTGGGGTTTAGAAGCATTACAGATCTGGCAAAAAGATGTTACACATGCTGCTGAATTTGGCAGGCAGAAATATGTGCATGTTTCCATAGATACATTTTCTTCTGCTATTGTGACCACTGCTTATACTGGTGATTCTGCCTGGGATATTAGCCATTGGCAGTGCAGTTTTGCAACCTTAGGGGTTCCACAGTGAAAAAAAAAAAAAACCAGACAATGGCCCTGCTTATGTGCCAGTGAAGGCTGTGTTTTTTTTTGCAAGCTTGGGTAATTTTTCATGTTACTAGTATCCCACATTCTACAACAGGACAAAGAATTGCAAAATGAACCCATGATATGCTCAAAAGTTTTCCTTAAAAACAAAAAGGGGGATGCCAGTATTTTCTTCACACAAACAGTTAGCAAAAGTGCAATTTGCACTGCATTTTTAATTTTTCTAGTTTTGGCTCTCTTTCTGCAATACAGAGCTTGTGACATCTGACAAACTATTCCTTGCTCAATTCCCTGGTTCTATATAAGGACCTATATGAAAATGAGTGGAAAGGACCCTAGCCATTCCTGACATGGGGTCGAGGATACAGCTGTGTGCAGTTAGAAACAAGGACCATACTGGCTGCCAGCGAAATGTATAAATCCCCAGAACTCAATAACAGAAAAAAACAACGACAGAAAACTTTGAAATATCTGCTCTAATATGTGTAACCATGGGTAACAGACAAGTATACTGGGCACATTTGTTAAATCCCCCATTATTCTGACCTGCTACACGGTGTGTAGGATTCGCTAGTATGCCACGTTATAAAGGTTCAAGTGACTTCAAATCAGACTAATCTCACTGAGGTGGTGCTGCCTGGAGTGGTGGGTGCTTATGTTAATTATACAGGTCAAGCAGTGATAGAGCAGACACAACAAATTGTAAAAAACATGCTAGTAAAGCAAAAAGGGGGAATGATAGGGGAGACCCCAAATACACAAATCAATAAAGCATTGTTTGTCTTAAATGTTTTAACATTATCCAGTTCTGATTTACACATGGATATGAATGTCCTCCCAATGATTAGACATTTTTCTGCACTAACCCATGTAGGCCCAGATCTGATACCAGGGAAAGGACTTGTTCCATTAACGATAAAGACTTTGGAAAATCATAACTGGGAAGGTCCTTTTATGTTAATAACTCGGGGAAGAGGGTATGCTTGTGTCTCCACACATGGAGGTCCCCGTTGGTTTCCTGCTTGGTGTGTGTGTCCTGTTTTGAACTCCAACTCCAACAAAAGGGAAACTGCATCTACCCTCACTGACACTATCTAACATCTGACACACACTCTAACATCTGGGTGACCTTGGTCAAGACATTGAATCAGACTACCTTCTGTGCTTCAGTATGTACAGCAGAAGAGTCATTTCATATATGTCTAGCTGGTCTACCGATGCAAGCCATGGTAAACAATGCAACCATTTCTGATTGGGTTAAAGAACTACTTGATATCACGAAAGACCCAGAAGAGAGAGATATTGTGGGCACAGTGAATGCCCTTCGACATAGGTGTTTTGGCTGGAAGGTATTGCCATGTATTATGACCATGACATGGTCAGGCCCAGGTGGGCCAGGTGCTTGGTGAACGGCCCTGAAGCGCTGCCATGATTTTAATGATGTCTGACCAAATAGTCTTCTGTTTCGCAATATGACAAAGAACACAAGTCCATGGTGTTCAGTTGTTACTGAAACTAGCACTGATAATTTACCAAAAGCATTGCCTCAAGACATATTTTTGCTATGTGGCGACAAATCTTATTCAGGTATTTCATGGAAACCAAGAGAAGCTCAATGCATGTTGAGGAGGCTATCATTACTTACATCCAACATAAATATGATCTTAAGTCACACAGACTTACACAGAGGTCACCAAAAATGAGGAACGCTTGACTCCAATTGTAATGATAATGTTGATCTCTGGAATAGAGGGGAAATTATGGTAACTAGCTTCTTTACACCAGGAGTTGCTGCTGGTAGAGCATTAGCACAATTAAATAAGCATGCTTGCTGGTTAGGAAAACAAGCTACTTGTAATGGCAAAAAACTTAAGTGCCTTAGCGATAGATATTAACTCTGCAAGACACGCTACTTTTCAAGATAGCACAACCATTGATTTTTATTGCTAGCACATGGGCATGGTTGCCAAGAATTTGGTGGAATGTGTCTTATGAACTTATGAGATCATTCTCAATTCATTAAGGCTAACATCCAGAAATTGATGGACCAAACTCAGAAATTGCAGTAAGATGATGGATTTTTTAGACTGGGAAAAGAGTTGGACTCTCAGGGACTGGAAGGTTGGATTATATCTGTAATAAAAGATGGGATTGTGATGTTATTTGTTCTTCTTTGTGTTATGCTTGTGGTACTATCCTTATTACCCTGTCTATGAAGGGCCCTGCAACAGATGATAAATACAGCCTTTTTTATTGAAATCAAAAAGAGGAAATTGTGGTGGGGGTCTACAGTAGGCCTGTGTATTCCCTGACTGAAAACATGAAGTTAGAAATCAGTCTCGAAGATGTTCAAGTGTATCCATGAGAAATGAGGTGCCAAAGGCATCCAAGTGGGAAAGAAGAAGGTATTCGAGTGGGAAAGTAGAAGGCATCTGGAGGAGTGAGTCAGACAAGAGGAGTAACTCACTACAAAGGAAGAACTTGGCAAAACAATGGACTTTAGTAATGCAGTGGTCATCCAATAACGTGCCATTGCTAGCTAATATCATCCAGTGGCTAAAAAGACACGTGTGCTAGAAAAGGCATATAAATAGTAGTTTGTAGTAATAAAAGATCTATTTTTTTCTTCCTACCAAGTCACCGAAAATGCGTGTGTGTGTGATTTTAGGCCGTTTCGACAATGACGATAGCTGGAGAAAATGTAAAGGGCATACAACATTTTTTTCTATCCTATCCATACCTATTTAATCACTAAAAAAACACCTGCCCTTTTTTCTACAGAGGCATAATATTCATAAAAAACTGAGTAAAGTTTATGCAAAAAAAAAACATTTTAATGAGAAATGTTTTGCCTAGAAAAACTGTCTGCAGTGGTGTTCTATAGATAAGAATATACATAGTACAACACAAACCGATATAGGGAAACAGCTCTTGATGCACCTAATACAGGGGGACTATAGGGATGCAGGGGAGGGACTCTTCATGAGGGACTGCACTGAGATGACAAGGGGTAACGGGTTCAAACTTAAACAGGGGAAGTTTAGATTGGATCTGAGGAAGAAATTCTTTACTGTAAGGGTGGTGAGGCACTGGAATGGGTTGCCCAGAGAAGTTGTGAATGCTCCACTGCTGGCAGTGTTCAAGGCCAGGTTGGACATAGCCTTGTGTGGCATGGTTTAGTGGGAGGTGTCCCTGCCCCTGGCAAGGTCGTTGGAACTAGATGATCTTAAGGTCCTTTCCAACCCTAACTATTCTATGATTCTATGATTCTATAATACTCTCACATGGAGTAAAAGGAGGAAAATATGTCTGCACAAAATACAATATAACATGTAGTTATTCAGTTTGTCATGGGGACTGGAAATGTTATTAAGAAAAATATAAGCGATGATAATGATTTCTTTGGAAAAGATGTTCAATACCAGGGAAAAATTATATAAGTTAGCAAATATGTGTTTTGCTCATGGCATTAGAAGCATGGTTTCCAATAATCATACTTGAATTTATACAGCTTCTAATTCTAAGGAACTGGTGGTTCACTGAGGAAATGCAAGAAAAGGTAGATAAGCAGTTTTTTCTCATTTTAGTCTCACAACATTTCTCTAATTCTTTGTTAAATTTATTTTGCTAGATAGTTGAGACATAGAAGTATGGGGGTTTATATGAATTTTTAATATTCAAATATAATATTATGATATTTCTCCATAATGCATTTGACTTTGCCTGTTATATCTAGTTTAGCAAAAAGCCCTATTTGCTATTGCACAGTTTCAGTAAGTACATTTTTACTGTTGTGTTACAGTCATGGATGAATACAGTTTACTTGCTTTGAACATGGGCAATATAGAATTTATCTTTGTACTTCCTGGTCAGGAAGTTGTTTTCTTTTTTATGTATAACATAACAGTTCTGCTTCATTAACTTGCTCATAATACGTTTTTATCCTCTAGTGCAAAGGTCTCTAATCAGCCGTGTGAACCCACTCATGAAGGTAGCTATATGGATGCCTGATGACACAAAGAATACCCATCACATAAGTAAAGCCAAAGAGAAGAGTTTCTGAGAGTATTTCACAAAAGGAAAATTATAAAGGCTTTTGTGTCTTCCACTGCCCTATGTTGTAGGGCGGCCTTTGTACCAGAGTGGGGATCGTATTACCTATCAATCTTTGCACAGCCTCACAAGTGGCGTGATGTAGCTCCAAAAAGCCCAGTTTTGACCCTTGTTTAGTGACCAACATGTGGTTCAGGACCCAAAGACTGATTTTTTCTGCCATACTTTTGAAGCATTATAGTCTCTTTTGTCATTTGTTTTATACATAAGATGAAATACAGCTGGAATAAAACCTAGTAAAAGAGGAAACTAACTCAGAACAAGGGATAGAGGGCTTGCCTTAGCCCAAAATATTTGTCATATATTTTCCATATATAAGGAACTGAATTCCTCCTGATGGTCTCAGGTTGTACAGAAGGAATGTTATAGCATACCTTCAAGTCATGTTCAATTACTTTTGCATGCATAACCACAAGAGGCAAGAAACATCATTACATCATCATATGCATATCTGCAGTTTATAGTGTTGGTATTCACAGATCTAAACCCTCATTTAAAGTTCTGTGGAGGAAGCCATAAGCATCCAAACCTGGTTTTTGGAAGGAGCCCTAACAGTATGAAAATTATCCCTCTCAATGAGCCAGAACAATCCCAACTCATTAAACATAATTTTGATAATGAACATCACCATTTTACATTCAAATGTCTCTTAAAATGGTGGCAATTTATTAATGTCAGATTAAAGGGCTCAATTCATTATTGCCTTTCAGTAAAGAGGCACTTAATGACTGATGCATGCACATGGACAAGCTTCTAATTAGAGCTTCTGTATGTGCTGAAAGCTTGGTGCTGGGATACTGAGTGGCTGCCAGCAGACTATTGACTTTTTCCCTCTTTGTTGAACATACCTATTTATACAGCTTATTGCTAATGAGATGCTAATTGAGTCTGCCATATCTAAATAAAAAAACCCTCGAGTTTATTGCTGAATTCTCTAAATGGAGCTCTATTTCAAATATTCTCCTCTGACTTATTTTCTTCTGCACTTAGCTTTTTGATTCAAAAACTCTTTTGAACAATAGGAACAAAATGCCAACCTTATTTTTTTAAATAAAACAACAAAAACTCCAAAGCATTATTTTTAATATTAGTTTAGAAAATAGCCTAGTAAATGTATGCCTGAGTATTTGCATTTAGTTTTTCTTAAAACCATGCCAAAATGCTTTTAAATATTTAGTGAATGCTTTACAGAAAATGTTAAATACAAGTTTCTATGCCCTGAAGATGTTCCAATATAATCATTTTACGTGGAATGCAAGCAGCTTAGATGATCACCACAAAAGTAACAACAAAGCATATTGAGAAAAGTGGATTGAAAGCAAGAGTCAGGATTAGAGCAATTAAATTATTTGGTTATCTATTGTAGGTTTGCATAGGAGTGAAAGTGATCAAAGTGTGAGGATAAAGCAGTGGTTTTATGATTTTCAGCTTATTCAGCTGGCAGTAAATTCAGCTAGGTGCATTCTTACACTATATTTCCATACAACATGTATTTTAATTTAAATTTTGGAAATATTTTCAGCACTAATTTTGGAAATATTTCTCAAAAAATGTTTGATGCTTCTTCAGGTATCATACAGTGAATAATATGCTCAATGAATTTAGGTTTTGTTCAATGTGCTTATGCTCTTTTTTTTTTTTTTACCATGCTGTTAATTTCACATATTTTCCAACCAATGAAGAGCACCTTTGGGATAAAATATTTTCTATTTTCCATCTAGAGTCTGAAAAACTGTTCAGTGCATCATTCATTATAATTTTTCATATTGATGGCAGTTTACCGTGATGTGTCTCATAATATGTTTACATGGCTCTCCACAGTTAGTGAATTCTCTTAGATTAAGTGAGTAAAGGCTAATCACAGTGAACACAAGGACCTGGCAAGGATAGAAGAGCCACAGCAGGTGGAGAAATTATAGTAACCTAATCAGGATCACACTGAACAAGCTACTCCAAAAACCAAGAGAATAATTAGATCACTGCCTCTGCTGTAAAACCTACCAAGATGCATCAAGAAAAGATCCCTCTGGAATGCCATGAAAACTCAAGGATTTACTCCCGTTATGGTGGGATGCAGCGGGAAGAGAACATGCAGATTGAGCAAAACTCATTATGAGATGTTAAAAGAAATTTTGGGAACACAAAATAAGTTTACAGCAAGGACCAAAAATGGTAAAGTGAATTCTCAGAATGAATCAGTGAGGAAAATTAGAGAAAAAATGGATAATAAGAGGGGGTAGTTGGCTGGCCAGTGTGCCTATCTGGAGCCCTGCACATGTGATCACTGCAATCTAGTCTATATTTTTATTAAATCCTTCTTCTAACTATCTTTTGTGTGGATGCATTTCCTATCTGAAGTTCTGTGTACACATGCTACAGAACTTAAAGCTGAGTATTGGAAGAAAAGGTCTATGTGACAACCTCCTGGAGTAGGAAGCTAGTGGCTGAGAGGACTCAAATCTGGTCTTCAACAGCTAGAGGAAATAAGGGTCTAGAAGCTAACAGCTAGGTGAACATAATGTCCAGCTATAGGAAAGAGCCCATGTGTATATAAATGTGTGTGTGTGTCTTCCACTAGCAAGCTTCAACCCTAATCTGCAGGAGGGGAGGAACAGGATTATACCATTAGTATTTTTCATTGTTTTGTTTATGCAGGTGGTAAAGGCTTTACATGCCATTTGTAGTGTGCGTGCAGAGGGAGAGAATATGATCATCCTCACTGCTAACTCAAGCTAGAACATGATAACGTATCAGCCCTGCAGCTAAGGGGCAGGGACAGAAGAATATACCCTGGGCCTCAAAATCCACCAAATTTTGCACTCTGTAACAAATTGTGCAAGAAATCTCAGTTTGCCTCTAAGAAAGAGAAGCCATAATCTGTTAAGAACAGTATAAGTTCAATTGATCTTACTTGAGGCAGAATGGACAGGCTAAATGAGGTCACTTCCAGTCTTATGAATCTCATTAATCTCCATTATTTGCACCATTATTCATATCCTTGGAAATAAAAACAGCCATTGGCAAGACCTGGGCTTGTTCAGTCTGACAACAAGCACACTAAAGGGTGAGCTTTCAGCCATTGGTCTGCTGCAGCTCAAAGGGTGAGCTGCAGTTACCTGAAAGGCAGTTACAGACAAGAGAGTCAAACTCTGTTCAGTAAATAAATGATGGTAAAACCAAGGTGGATGAGAACAAATGGTGTATTGAATGGTTCAGGTTAGACATTTAGGAAAATATTCATCATTAGGAAGGAAATGCAGCACTACAGCAGGTTTGTCAAACCTACTGAAGAAAAACTTTAAGCTTTAGTAGAGGCTTAGTGGGATAAAGCTACAGGTGACCTGATCTATTATTGACAGCAGTTGTGGTTCAAATGGGCATTGACCTGCATGGCCTGAAGTAATCCCTTACAACCATCAGTTCTATGATTCTATGACCTCTG
The DNA here is from genome assembly GCA_032466535.1 of Forpus xanthops. Taxonomy (NCBI): domain Eukaryota; kingdom Metazoa; phylum Chordata; class Aves; order Psittaciformes; family Psittacidae; genus Forpus; species Forpus xanthops. The sequence goes on from JASSUY010046024.1 coordinate 34,741, forward strand.
CAGCAGCTGCTTCGAACAATGTCATTTAGGGCTGGTTACCTTCCAATAGATTGTTAGCAGGACTGACATATGCTGTCATGACTTAGCTAGGTAGCTAATAGAATAGAAGCATGACCAGATTTTTAGTACTCATGTGTGATCAATGCTACATTTTTCTGTTTCATCTTGAAGATGATACTTTTCACAACACTAAAGAATAGTGTGGTACTACTTCACAGCTGTTATATCTGAATCATCAATACCAAGTGTTGGTTAGGATGGCTTAAACAGTGGACAACCCATATCTTGTAACAAACCATCAACTCTTATTTTTTAGTATTAAAATGATGCTTGTAATAACACTTCTAGCAAATGTGTTTGTGCCAAGAATGTCCATGGCAGTTCAAAGTAGCTTAGCGCAAGGACAAAATGCCAGTTTAGAGTCTTCAGGTGCCAAAATTATAATTAAAAAAAATCCAAACATGTTTTATAAATTGGCTTATGGAATTCATCAGATAACATGCAGATGTGTTTAATGGAACAAGCAACTCAAGCATTCTTTACAGACAATAAGAGACATAGGCACTGCAAAGGTGTAATTTGTCTCACTCTAAAGTTTATATTTAAAATAAGAGAGTAATTGTGTCCATTCTTTCCAGTTCCTGTAAAGCGACTCTAGGATAGATAGCTTAGATGTTTTTGTCTATATTGTAGGTGTCTTTGTACGCATCAATGTAAGATAAAGTAGTAGCCTTTTAAACTTTACAAGTTAGATGATATTATACCATGGTGTCTACAATAAGATGAATCTTAAGATGGGCTTCAGAGACCTGCCCTTTTAAGAGCTCAGCATATTAAAAAAAAAAAAAAGAAACCATTTTTTTTCAACATGCTTTTTATAGCCTGAGAAATAATAGACATGTTTCACAGAGGATTTTTGTTACTCACTAATGCTCCTGGGTTTCCTAATCCATGATGCATGAAGCTTCTTAGCTAATGGTGAAAGTTAACAAATGGTAGGAATTTCCCTAGGCATTTTTTTCTGATCTGAAGATGTTTTGGGACAGACAAATGGTGTAATTCTAATATTCCAAATCTATCTTACCAGTTCACCTAACCTCTTGAAAGCAAGATTAGTCTGATTTCTAGAAAACTGTTTATTGAACTGAGCTGGCTATTTAGAGAGGATATGAAGTAAATGAGGGTTTCAGAATTTCCGTTACAGTTATGCACAACATCCCAAATGAGCCTTTCAGTGCATTTCACATAGCACTTTCTCTCCAAGTCTACCTTCATGAGCCCATCAGTCAAAATGAGAAAAGGGTACCTCTTTTGCTTATGCTGGTAATGTGTAAGTTAGGTGCCTTCAGGAATGACTCTCTTCTCAACATGTCTAGAAGATGAAGCCTAGATGTATGGAGAGTTTTGACATCAAAGCTTAAATTCTTCCTGAAGTTAATTTAATATATCTTTGTTTACGTAACAGTCTGACACATGCTTTCAACTAGTCATCTGCTCTGAATAGAAAGGGACAGACGACAATTTATCACACCTATCTTAGACACCTACATTTGAACATCATTAAAAACCCTCTGGAGAGTCTTAACTATTCAGTGAGTCTAAATTCTACTTATACCCTAAACTCTGAAATTTGCCATTCAACACAAGCTGCATGGTGCTTTCTTCTGTACTGGGCCTTAGTAGAGTCATTGATTGAAGGGGCTGCAACTCACTAAGCGAGAGTACATCGCTGGACCCAAGGGGTGGTGAGCCTGTTTCTTTGTTTTCTTTCTTTTATATGTTGAGCTGTTTATAAGAATACGAGCTTCCAAGACTTTTGTTCCTCTCGACACAGTTTTAGAGAGGAATAAAATCAGTTGTTTCATTTTTCAGTCTTCAGAGGGCCTGTGTTTTTACTGTGCAGTGTGATTAAAACATCAGTTGCCCCATACCTGCCAGATGGGACTGGACAAATGTCCAAGACAAATGAAATGGATCTGGGAAAGGAGTCCTCAAATCTTGTGTATTCTTAGACTACAGTAGTTTAATTTAGAAACTAGCTATCATTTTATTCATCAGTGTGAGAATGTACGTAATTCACTTTAAAATAAATATTCATTTTCCTTGTATCTCTATTTATAGTACCAACTATGTGTGTCCTCACACAGTAAATGAGATGCTGGCTGAACATGAGCCAGGTTGTGCCCAAGCAGCCAAGAAAGCCAAGAGCATCCTGGCCTGTATCAGCAGTAGTGTAGACATCAGCACTAGGGCAGCAATCATCTCCCTATAATCAGCACTGGTGAGTTTGCACATCAAATTCTGTGTTCACTTCGAGAACCTCACTGCAAGATAGACATTGAGGTGCTGGAGTGGGTCCAGAGAAGGGCAGTGAAGCTGGTGAAAGTTGCTTAGCCTGGAGAAGAAGAGGCTGAGGGGAGGCCTTATCACACTACAACCCCTTGAAAGGAAGTTGTAGTGAAGTGGGGGGCAGTCTCTTCTCCCAAGTAACAAGCAATAGGACAAGAAGTGGCCTTATGTTGCTCCGGAGGGGGTTTAGATTGGATTTCAGGAAAAATTTCTTCACTGAAAGGGTTGTCAAGCATTGGAACAGGCTGCTTAGGAATGTGGTTGTGTTGCCACCCCTGGTAGTATTTAAGAGATATATAGATTGGCACTTAAGGGATGTGGTTTAGCAGTGGGCTTCGCAGTACTGGGTTAGGGGCAGGACTTGGTGATCTTAAAGTTCTTTTCCAGGCTAAACGATTCTATGATTCAATAATGACACATCTATGCAATAAAATGTAATGTGGTTTAACACAGTATGCCTTCCTGAGGTGGATATTCAATATTATGCAGTGGTCTTCCATGGAGACCAAAGGTTGCAGAACACAGAATGCACAACCTATGTAAATTGTTTGGCCAAATATAACAATACTATATCTTGATGTATGATGACACATTTCTATAATACATAGTTGCTCTGTGGTATGAATACTTGTCCCCAGATACTGGAGAACTTTGCATCACATCTCCCAGAGCTTCTAATTCTTAGAGCAGTACTCAAAATAAGTTTTATTTAAACATGCAGGGTGGGCTTGCTATAGGTGTCACTAAAAATAGCTAGGATTTAGGATCTCAAGTCTCTCAGATTCTTTTGAAAAAGTTGTTTTATAATGAGTTGTTTGAGTGCATGAGTATCTTCTGTATTTAATATCTTCATACATTACTGTGGGTTCCCTTGAGAAGCAATGAGGTACATCTTTGGAAATAAGGAAGGAAGGATCAACAACAGGTGAGATAAATTGCCCCAAAGATTACATCCAGACATACAAATTCAACTGAAATAAACCCCATCCTCACAGCTTTGTCAAAAGGAATCAAATATGTTTTACAATTAAAATGGCAGAAACACTGTAACAAGATAGTAACAACTAATTCCTATGTTGAGTTGCTTTATTTACATGCCTCCCTATCTTTTTTTTGAACAGGACAGAGACCTCTAATTAACTGTCAGGCATAGCATGATGTCATCTCCAGAATGATACCAAAGCAAAAAAGGCAAGATTAATCATGTACCTCATGGCATCTGTATTATAAAAGATTTCTCCAAGCACAGTATTTAAGCAGTTATGCAGCTGTGGAAGTTGCTGGTGAAATATCATCTGAATTGCATACATTTTTCATAGTTTATTATCAAACCAAATGAATTTGCACTGGAGAAAGAAAAGAATTATCTGGATGATGAGCAGAACAGAAAGCCTGACTGTGAGAGGACAGAGGAAATGTATGAAAGTGGAAGAAAATGTTAATGCTCACATCAAAAACAATGTCCTAGCAAGCAGTTTTCACAACTTCTGCCTAACAATATTTGCTGAAAGGAACACAGTGCTGCTAAATCCCACAACTTCCATAAGCGTTCTGCCTTGTGCAGTGCACATGAAGAACATCATCTCACATTTCCCTTGGCTTGGAGTGTGTACATGGAACCAGAACACATTGCAGAGAGTGTTGCAACCTTCAGTTCCTCCTCTTCTGGGATGCCTCTCACTCTGGCTATGAAAATAGTACTCATTTATGTTGTTTAGACTAGGTTAAATAACCTGTCGTTTTTCTTTTGCTTGGATGTCTGGGGAGAGGCAGAATAGTGAATTGCTGAAAAGATTCTGATGACAGTCTGGAAGTAGGTATCCTTTTAAGATAATTAAATTTCAGGTTATTGATCACTGATTTGATGCTGCATATATAAAAAATTACGAAGCTACAACAAAGCAAGTTTTTCTACTGACTATGACAAACCCAAGAGATATTAAAAGTAATATTGCGATCTTAAATGTTGCAAATATAATAAACATGGCAAATGATAAATAAAATGGCTTTGGAAAGTATCATTATCAGTCAGACTTAAAATAGACTTCTATTAGATGTTTATCAGCTTTTGTTGTGCTATCTCAGCCTCTCCTTTCTACTGGGAATACCTGCAAACACTGAGGTAATGCATTAGAAATCTAACTGTCAATCTTCTGAAAACACACTACTTCATATGGGAAAACACTTCATATAACAGGTTATGCATATATGGGATATGTGTATATACATATCCACACGTACTTTTTCATACTTTTGTATACTTTTATACACAGTGAGGTACTTAATTGGTGTATTTATATTTCCAACTTTTTGCTCACTTTGTTTTTCACATCATAGCTACTGACTGCACATCAGTTTGTTCTTATGATACCCTATATTACAATACATTTGGAGATTTTGCTGAATAGAAATTATGCAAAAATTTATAGTACTGTAATCTGCAGTACCGAGTAATATTTAGAAAAGCTAGGAATCAGCATTATTCCAATTAATGTTATTTTCTGTTTACTTCATTCTTTATAGTATGGTTTCTTCTTACTTATCTGAAGTATTTCAAGGAATTAAACTTCCCTTCCTTCTCCTGCTCTCCCCCCCTTTTTTAAATTATTCGTTCTTTTAGAATTTTCTGGGTCCACATCCTGCTAATCCATTAGAAGAACTTTATTTTCAAAAGCTTGATATGTAACTTTATGAAAATAAGACCCATTTTAAGATGAGTCTTTTTCTTATATGGAGAAATCCTGAAATCATATTTAATTGTCATAAAATCCCCAAAAAGTTAGTGCAATATTTAACAAGCTTATTTAGAGTTAGCATCCATATTGTTATTTGACTACAGAACTAAGTCTTTACAATCCACTGAAATGTATACTCATCTTTTTCATACAGCTGTAGACTTCTAACTCACAGGTGGTTTAGAATAGCAAATTTTATGCCTCAAGTAAATCAGAGTATAGAAATTTTCCACCCTTATGTATTCACAGATCAATACAACTGTTGAGAATATATGGCAGGTTGACCCTGGCTGGACACCAGGTGCCTACAAAAGCTGCTCTAGCCATCCTTTTGTCAACTGGACAGACAAGGGAAAATAGAGTTAAAGACTTAGGGATAGAGGTAAAGGCAGGGAGACAGCCACCAATTACCATCATGGACAAAATATATTCAACTTGGGAAAGAAATTAATTTAGCTTATCACCAATAAAATCAGAATGTGATAATGACAAATAAAAACCAAGTCTTAAAACATCTTTCCTTGTACCTCTTCCTTCTTCCTAGGCTCAACTTCACTCTTAGATTCTCTGCCTTCTCCGCTCAACCTGTGCCAGGGGATTGGGAACGGGAGTTGTGATCAGTTCATCACACATTGCCTCTGCCACTCCTTCCTCCTCAGGGGAGGACTCCTCACACTCTTCCCCTGCTCCAGTGTTGGGATCCTCCCACAGGAGGCAGTCCTCCCTGAATTTCTCCAACGTGAGTCCTTCCCATGGCTGAAGTTCTTCATTAACTGCTCTAGTGCATGTCCCTTCCATGGTGCAGTCCTTCAGGAACAGACTACTTCAGCACGGGTTCCCTGCGAGGTCACAAATCCTGCATTCTAGCATGAGCTCCCCTCTCCATGGGGCCACAGGTCTTACCAGGACCTTGCTCCAACAGAGGCTTTGCATGGAGTCACAGCCTCCTTCCGGTATCTCCCTGCCCTAGCATGCGGTCCTCCCTAGGCTGCAGGTGGAGATCTGCTCCACCATGGACTTCCATTGACTGCAGGCACACAGCTGCCTCACCATGGTCTGTACCACAAGGTGCAGGGCAATCGCTGCTCCAGCACCTGGAGCACCTCCTCCTCTCCAGCTTCACTGACCTGGGTGTCTGCAGGGCTCTTTCTTTCATATGCTCTCACTTCTCTCAGATGTAGTTGCTCCTACGCAGTAACTTTTTCCCCTTCTGAAATATGTTAACCCAGAAGTGCTACCACCATTGATGCCACTCAGCCTTAGCCACTCAGCCTTCGCCAGTAGTGGGTCTGTATTGGGGACATCTAGCATTGGCTCTATCAGACATGTGGGAGGCTTCTGGCAGCTTCTTACAGAGCGCACTCATGTACTTCTCCCCCCCGCCCCGCCTTAAAACCTGGCACACAAACCCAATAAAGAATGATTTTGGCTGAATATTTCTTCTGGGACCAATGAAATAACAGTCATGAAGAAGAAAGTAATAGTTTAACCTACTGTTGACCTAGTAAAAACTTCCATCAGTCAGACTTTCAGTATTTTATATTGCAGGGACTCTGCAGAATAACATGGATTGATTCAGAATATCTTTTATCTTTACCCATGACAAAACACATTTTCCATTTCCTTTTAATTGGTTACATGATTGCATAAAGTACTTCTATTTCCACTCCCTGTCTGAACTTCATTAGTTATGGATGGCATTATAGGAACTCTTTGAGAACATGAAGAACTTCTAATAAACTGCAGTGATCTTGACTACAGAAATCTACCTACAGGAGGTTTAACTCATAGCAAATTAGTAAAAGTATGACCTTCATTATTGATAAGTGCATACAGAATGGCAAAGCTAATTAAATATCAAGGATGCAAAATGATGCTCATTTAGTAAAGCATTTCAAAAAAGAATTAGCATACAATGATATGCAAGAACAAACACCCTCCAAAATCACTAAAATGTGTAATTTGATCAGCAAATTCAACACAAAAATATACCAGTAATCCAGGGAATGACTTAATGTCATGCTTTAAGCTCAAGCTATGCAGTTTTTCTCTCTTACTCACTTCCTCCTCTTTCCTCCCCCCACTCCCAGAGGGATGGGAGAGAGAATTGAAAGAATGCAACTCCCACAGGTTGAGATAAGAACAGTTTAGTAACTAAGGTATAACACAAATTACTACTGCTACCACCAGTAATAATAATGACCAGGCAAATACAAGGAAGGAATACAATAGCTCACCAACTAATTTTCACCCAGCCCGACCACGCAGTGCCCCACCCCCTGCCCCCCCAGTTCTCTGCTCTCCGTTTTACATCCTGGACATGACATGCTGTGGTATGGAATACCTCTTTGTCTAGTTTGGGTCAAGTGCCCTGTCTCTGCTTCCTCCCAGCTTCTCCTCCTCCCTGGCAGAGCATGACACTCAGAACGTCCTCTGCTAGCCTATGCACTCTAAACCATAACTATAAACACTGGTGTTATCAGCGCTGTTCCCAAGCCAAAAATCAAAACCACAGCACTGCACCAGTTACTATGAAAAAGAAAAAATGACTGCTGCTGCTGAACCCATGACACTTAATATATTTATGGCAAATATTGATTTACAGAAAATTAGTCATCAGCATCTGAAACATGCTCCTTGCCAGAAAAAGAAAAAAAAAAAAAAAAAACAAAAAAACCAAACCCCTAACCCAACACTTACATTCAGTTGCAAATTATGTAGTTGATACCTCCCCATCTTTAACTGCTCATAATAACACCGAGTCTTTCACTGTTCTCAGGCTCTATAAACTGTTTTGAATTTACTTGGTCCATCAATCAGTCTGACTGATGCTTTTTTTATTCAGACCACAGGTGTATGTGACCAACAAAAGCAAACCCATCTGTAGAACTGGCGAGCTCACTTTTTTAGCGCAATGGACAATTCCTATGGAAACCAGTTAAAAGGCCAATTTTTACTAGCTTTATGCCAACACAAAGGATACATATGTGCATATATGCATAAATTTAACAGCTTACTTTGGCCCCCTACATCACTCTTGACCAGCGAGGTATAATTTAGTAAAGGTTATAGCTTTTCCAGTCCCTTTTGATTTAATACATTCTAACATACAGAATATACTAATATGTAGTATAAATCAATTCAGTCTTCTAGATTAAATACAAAAATTCATTAGAAAGTGCAATGAATGGGATTCTTTATAAATGTAGTATGTATTTGGAAGACTGGGATTGAGAATTTACTAATATTAAAAAAACATTAATAAACTTGGCTTTTATTACTTAGGGTTGCACACTCCAAAAACTTAGTAATCTGCAGATCAAG
>JASSUY010046025.1:0-12082 GCA_032466535.1 Forpus xanthops
CTTCCCCTGTTTAAGTTTGAACCTGTTACCCCTTGTCCTCTCACTACAGTCCCTCATGAAGAGTCCCTCCCCAGCATATATATCGTTTTCATAGAATCCCAGACTAATTTGTGTTGAAAGGGACCTTAAGATCATCCAGTTCCAACCCCCTACCACAAAGCAGAGACGTCTTCCACCAGACCAGATTGCTCCAAGCCCTGTCCAACCTGGCCTTGAACACTGCCCGGGATGGGGCAGCCACAGCTTCTCTGGGCAACCTGTGCCAGCGCCTCAGCACCATCACAGGGAAGAACTTCCTGAGATCTGATTAAATTGTCCCCAATATCCATCATGTTTCAATAATAAATATCTCAATATCTATGATACTAAGGATTTAAAATCAATTCTTTGTGGCATAAAAATATTGAAACTTTCATCTCAACTTTACACTGACACTTTTTCATTGGAAAAACATAATAATTTTTTTGTCTATTTTACTTTTCCTTCTCTCTGCTTTCTTTGCTTACTGGTCTATATTACATGCAAAACAGGAAGAGAGAGGTCAAATAAAACCAAACTGCAGCAATAGAAAAGGGAGTAAACATAAAAGAAAGCTCACTATTTTTTCGACTTCCTTTCTCATTAAGACTACGTTCATGGAAAATTGGAGCAAAACAAAGTTCAGTTCATATTTTGTAGATCAAAATACTATTTCTGTAAGCATTTATGTGGACCATAGTAGCAAGTGGAATTAGTTCAAATTCTGATGAGGCGTCATTTGTGAATTAAACAGAAGTGAGAACAGATATACCATGTTTTCCATTATTTTAATACTTAATATTCAAGAGAAGACTTATATATTCCCCAGAGTGTTGCTTATAACTACAGACAGAACACCAGGCAAGGCTTATCACGTTATTAATGACTGAAATAGTGAAAGGGGAAACTCTGAATTCAGTGACACTGACCTCCTAAAAGGTCAGAAAGAAATTTCAAATGAATTGATCCATGTAGTCAATTACTTCTTTTTAGAATGCCTCGGGATTCAGGACTTTGTATAAGAGTGGGACAATACCCAGGCAAGGGGCAAGAAAATGTTGAAGAAAACATGCAAAAAAGTTCCCTTTAAATCAGACATAAGCTACAGATAAAAAATTACATAAGGAAAAATCAAGTGTAGAAAAGATACAGGCTTTGTCCTACGAGCAGTGTTTTCTCACATAACCAGATACTTGGAAGTCCCCCAAACTTATCACCAGTAAGGGTCTGCTTTATTATTTGCACAAATAAGTACCTAAATGTTATGCAACTTCACTTACATCCTATAAATGCCATATCCTGACACCAGCTTTGGAATAAAACATTGTACAGAAATGTACCATCTACCTTACATATATGACCTGTGTCGAATATAGTCAAGACTATACAAAAAATCTGACACTGAAAAACAATCTGCTGGATGACTCAACAAGCTGGGGGAAGGTGAAGAGTTGTCTGAGTCACAGAATTCAACATTGTGCAGACAGGTTTTGATTTATTAGCCAGAACTGCGTAGGATTTAATGATATGAATGAAACCTATCTTTATGAAATGAATTCAAATGTCATCCTAAAGTGAGAACACACACACGTATACGTTGAAAAATAATTAACGACAGTACATGTACTGCATGTATGCACATATATACAGGGTGCTTGTGTTCTAACAATTCAAAAGCCATAAACATGTGGAAGAACCAGCCATGTATTCACATTTGCATGAAATGTGTTAAAGCATAAGAAATAACAATAACAAAAAAGTTATTTCTCTAAAAAAGTTACTTAGGGGAGGGGACGTCCATAACAAGATGCTTGATATCACTTTGGCATTACTGGATTGAAGCAGGTAGAGAGGAAGAAAGATGTTTGGTTTCACTGAAAAGTTCCAATTCAAACTAGATTTTTAAAATAGTGATGCTATGTTATTCACAGACGTCATTCAGTGACAAGAGTTTGGGAAATCTTGTAGCAAAGCACAAGAATTATTTCCTGTGCTAACTGCGATGATAAGAACAAGCCTGCTAATTTCTAAATTCCGAATTCTTTAAATACAAAGACCACACAGTTACATCCAGGGGTCCCTCCCCTTTTCTCTTCCCAAGAATCTTTCTTTCAGAGAAAGTCATAATAAAAATTATTTCATAGAATCCCAGACCAGTTTGGGTTGGAAAGGACCTTAAAGGTCATCCAGTTCCTACCCCCTGCCACAGAGCAGGGACAACTTCTGCTATACCAGGTTGCTCCAAGCACCATTCAGCCTGGCTGTGAACACTGCCAAAGATGGGGCAGTCACAGCTTCTCTGGGTAACCTGTGCCAGTAGAACTAGCAAGAAGAAAGTCTTAAAGTCTTAATGTAGTCTTGTAGGAGCCAAAACAATCCTTCAGTTCTCTTCACAAGCAGGAAAATACACAATTAAAACCTAACAATACTGCATACTTGATTACATAGTAGTTGCCACTGTAACTAACAGTAAAGAACCATAATAAAGGCTGCAACACCTGGAGCATGCAATGCTACTACATTTCTTCAGATTCCCTAAGAGGCTAACTTTGGATCTGCTAACAATCATATGACAGTCTATCAGAACATAAAAATTCTACCACCTCTGAGAGACCAATGAGAAAGTAAGCATCTTTGCCCCTGTATGACAGAGGATGCAAGAGTAAAAAGCAAAAAAAAAACTCAAGTCGTTATGTTAAAATATGTTATTAAAGATTACCTGCATTTTAAGAATGTTCTTTAACTTCATAGTAAAAGGGAAATGAATACAAAATTGATAGAAGCCAAGAGACAGATACAAAAAAATTACTAAAGATATGCAAAGATTCTATTTTGAAAATGCAATTTAAAAGTATGGATGAAAAAGAAATTGCTACTTCCAGGTAGAAAATTAATAATGAATAATTGTTCTAGCATCCTTCCTCCCTTCCTCCTCCCCTCAAACAAATTACCTTTGCAATAGATCGCTTCCAGGGTGATCCTTCAAATAGGGCAGATACTACCCTGAACAGTTCTGCCATCCTGATTGGAGTTGTGCCATTAGTGGCAATTTTGGTAAAAAAATCAGCAGAGGAAGAGGATAGAAAAGCGTTAAATGGATACTGCTTCTATTTCTTTGTAGGAATAGCTGCACGTGTGCAGACACACACACTATAGGTTCCTAAGATGGTATAATTGTCTTAGTGAAACAAGATGATATAAATAATATAAAGACTTCATGAACATTTTGTTGGGCTACTGCTTTGAAATGATAAGCATGAAACAGCAATAGTAGTTGTATTGGGTTCATGTGTCAAGGTTTTGGTAGGAGGGGGACTGCAGGGGTATCTTCTGTGAGAAGCTACTAGAATCTTCCCTTTTGTTCACATCATATCCACTTACAGTCCATGAAGGACCCCATGCTGTAGCAGCAGGATGCCCAAAGGAGGCTGTGATTCCATGGGAAGTTCACACTGGAGCAGTCTTCTGGCAGGATCTGTGACCCTATGGATACAGGAGCCCACAGCGGAGCAGGTTTGCTGGCAGGCCTTATGATTCTGTGGAAGGGACCCACATCAGAGCAGTCTGCTCCTGAAGAATGCACCCCACATAAGGGACCCACATCGGAGCAGTCCTGAAAGACTGCATGCCATAGAGGGGACCCATGCTGGAGCAGTCTGTGAAGGATTGCAGCTCATGGGACTCATGTTGAAGCAGTTCTGGAGGACTGTCTCCTGTGGGAGGGACCTCATGCTGGAGCAAGGGAGGAGTGTGAGGAGTCCTTCCCTGAGGAGGAAGGAGAAGCAGAGACAACATGTGATGAACAGACCACAAACCCCATTTCCCATCTCCCTGCATCACTGGGGAAAGGAGTATGTGGAAAAAATAGGGAAAGAAGTTGAGCCAGGAAAGAATGGAGGTGTGGAGGGAGATTTTTTCAGATTTAGTTTTATTTCTCATTACCCTACTCTGATTTGGTTAGTAACAAAGTACATTAATTCCCACAAATGGAGCCTGGTTTGAGTGTCAGCAACTGGCGAGTAATCTCTGCCTGCCTTTATCTTGACACGTGAACCTTCTGTTACATTTCTTCTCCCCTGTCCAGCTGAGGAGGACAGTGATAGAGTGACTTTGGTGAGATCTTGCATCCAGTCATGGTCAAACCCAACACAGTAGTAAAAATAGGTTTATTTATTAGGATAAAAAAATCAATGTGAATATGCATCCATCTCATTTTGGGCAAAAGTTAAATTTATGTAGGGCAAGCATGGCAGTGCTACGGTTCTTTTGCACCTCAAGGAAGAAGACCCGCATTTTGAGACAAACCTTGCAGAAGCTTCACTGAAGAATGAGCAGACCAATCGTTTCTGCCCCAGAGGTAGCACGTTAATCACCTGCTGCAAGATAAGGATTAGCTCTGATAGATTCCTACAGGGAGCACACTACCAACCAAGGACAGCACTGTATGTTATGACATAGTACCATTCCTGGGTTACTTCAGTGCTCATTTTTTGACCTGCAAACTTCTAGTTATTTATCTTGATGATAATTGTTTATAAGAAGTGAAACAACAAAACGAAAAAGGCAGAAAAAAGGCTGAACTAAAGCAATTATTACTGAGCGAAAAATGGTGATTCAAATTAGCTTGTTGATGAATGACTGTCATGGTTTAAGCCCAGCCGGCAACCCAGAACGATGCAGCTGCTCGCTCATTTCACCGCCCCTTCCTCCCCCTGCTCCCAGAGGGATGGGGAGGAGAATCATAAGAATGTAACTCCCACGGGTTGAGATAAGATCAGTCCAGTAACTGAAGTATAACACAAACCATTGCTGCTACCACCACCAATAATAATGATAAAGGAAATAACAGGGGAAGAGAACACAAACACTCATCACCTGACAAACAATATCCAGCCCAACCCAAGCAGTGATCTAGCCCTTCTGGGTAACTGTCCCCAATTTATATACTGGGCATGACATGCTGTGGTATGGAATATCTCTTTGGGGTCAGGTGTCCTGTCTCAGCTTCCTCACAGCTTCCCCTCCTCCCTGGCAAACCATGAGACTCAGAAAAGTACTTGGTCAGAACAAATATTACTGAGCAACAACTAAAAACACTGGTGTTATCAGTGTTGTTCCCAGGCTGAAAGTCAAAAACACAGCACTGCATCAGCTACTAAGAAGGAGAAAAACAACTGAACCCAGGACAATGACAAAGGCTGAGTAGATGAAATCACTGTGTCTTCACTTTGTTCAGTCAGTTCCTAGCACTTCAGGGGCTGTTCAGCTCAAATCAATTTGTTATTATAAATTAATTGTTCTATTATTTGTTTCAAATCAATGTGACATTCAAGATGCTTCTAACAACTTTCCAGTATACTAGGGAGGAAAAGTTAAAAATATATATACTGTTAATAGGAATAATAACTCTCAACTCACAAATATACAGAGACACCCAAAATATGTATTTTTAAAAGTCACCAAATAATTTCACTTCATATGAGACAATGGGACATGTGTGAGAATAACAAGCATCAACACATGCAGGATCTCATCAGCAGGAGCAAATACACCACTGAGTCCAGAACCAAGCATAAGTTGTCAAAGTCAAGACTTGACAATAAAAGGGACCAGTTGGAAAACTTTGGAGAATCAGGTATTCCAAGGGTAGCTCCAAGAACTCCACCAAGATGCAAGGTAGTATCCATACCAATGACCTACCAAACACAAATTTCTTGATACCGTGAGACCTGCAATAGATGCTGAGAGGAAGCTGTAAACCCCAGAAGCACAACAAATCATGTAACAACATGCCATAAAATATGGATTTTTCTCTGGGTCCTGAGTACAAGGATTGAGAGCTCCTGATAAATTATGCTTGCAAGCCCAGGAGGTTACTAAAACTCAATTTGTAAACCCAGCATGTTTGCACCAATTTCAGGGGCTTTGGAATCAGTTACATGCACCAAGGATTTGTGCTACAGAACACGCGTCTTTCACTTTGTCTCCTATTTCATCAAAAGCTCCTACATGTACCAACTCTAAAACTTCACTGCTTAAGTAATACCTAATGTGCTGAAGGACAGCACCCTTGGAACTGAATGCCACAATGACTGCAAGTTCAGCTGAAATATATGAAAGACTAAGGACCTTTTTCCTGTGCTTCTTGGCATCACTGAAATATTAATTCATAATTCTCTTCCTGAGAATATGAAAAATCAAAGCTAAAGCTCATAAGGACAGAAAATACTTGCCAAAAGGGTCCCTCAATTTGATCTCTGTTCAAGTTCTTAATGAAAATCAGTTTGCAGAAAAAATATACCGCCCCACCACTATTCATTTACATGAAGCCTCCACACATCACAGTGAAGAAAAAAGAAAAGTCAGCATGAAAGAAGTAGCAATAATTTTTGTCTTACCTTTTTTTCACATTTACTCTTCAATAACAGCAACTTCCTCACTAAAAAAAAAAAACCTTTTCTAAATTTCATCTGAAAAATATCCCTTCTCCTCTCCAATACAGCCTCTGTTACTTCCATAATAATGCTACTTCCATCTCATGATGCAGTTATGTATCGCGACTCATAACTGCTCTGCAATTATTTCAACATCTATGGGAACTGAGCTGCACTAAGAAATAGTCCACTTAACAGACGTCCTATTCTCTGCTGCTTACTATTTACTTATTTGGGTTGGAATGGACCTTAAAGTTCATCCAGTTCCAACCCCTTGCCACAAAGCAGGGACACCTTCCACTAGACCAGGTTGCTCCAAGCCTTGTCCTGCCTAGCCAGGAACACTACCAGAGATGTGGCAGCCATAGCTTCTCTGGGCAACCTGCGCCAGTGCCTCACCACCCTCACAGGGAAGAACTTCTGCCTAAGATCTCATCTCAATCTCCCCTCTCTCAGGTTAAAACCATCTCCCCTTGTCCTGTCCCTAAAGGCCCTTGTCCAAAGCCCCTCTCCAGGTTTCTTGCAGTTCCCTTAAGCACTGGGAGCATCTCTAAGATCTCCCTTTAAGGAGCCTTCTCTTCTCCAGGCTGAACAAGCTCTCTCAACCTGTTTCCAGAGAAGAGGTGCTCCAGCCTTCAGAGCATCTGAACCAGGCCTGAAAAAAGCACTCCATCTCTTTCTTCTATTCATGCAACGTCACTACTCTTTTTACAAACTCCTTTCCCTTTACATGCCAGAAAATGAGGTATTTGTTGCTGTCATTGCACTATCTTTGTCCACTGTTGAAAAAGAAACTAGTTTTTTGTTATAAGGCTTCTGCTTAGTCTGTTTTTCTCAGATTAGTACACAGCACTCAACACATATCAACGTGAAAGTGTTTCGTGGCTCTGAAACTAATAGCATAATAAAAGTATTCATTAGATTTTATGCTACCCTGGAGAAGAATTTCACATTTCACAGATGGAGGAATCAGGAATGAATGATCGAGTCACTTGCCCAAGTAATTTAGTGGCAAATTCAACACAGAACCCAAGTCCTCTACTATATCTATTAGACTGTACTCTTCAGTATCAAAAGTTAGCATCAACAAAACTCCTTTTGCAACTTTTCCTATTTAATGAATCTTTCTGATCAAGCCTGATAGTAAGATGTCCCATTACAGAGAGAACAGATTATTTCTTCTGTGCTAATGAACTGCAGTCTTGATCTGAAATGACAGCACTCCACTGACAGTCAGGCGGTTGGATTGCTTGCCATCTGTTCATTCACGTATAATTCCAAAGGGAAAATCATCAAGTAAGCTAAATGAACATTTCTGTAGCTTGAACTTTGTAGGTCATTTATCTCTGAAGGTTCAAGATAATGTGACTACAGTAGCTACTAAATTTTTATTATCTAATGGGCAATATAAGGAAAATTTGTTTTCCATATAGAGTTTCAAGTCCTGAGAACCACAGCGATTTTCCTAGAAGGTTCCTATCTCCAGCTCTCACTGCTTTCACAGGAACAGTAAGTGGTCAACGTCTTTTGACTTTTTAGAAAGATAAATATAACGGCATCAAATCAAGTGACACTCTGGTAAGCCAATGATCTGCTCATCAATTTCTAATGATCACTACTACATATTTTTCAGAATTTTACCTGCCTTCTTATTTATTCCTCTTATTAGCTGAGTCTGGGGTATTGCCTTTTTGCCCTAGGCAGTACTGGGAGAGGTTTAAAAACAAGTAAACAAGCTATAAATATATTCTAATTGCTCTACTCTAGAGAAGTAGCTTTTTTGAAAGTAATAAAAAAAGGGATAACTACTGGAAATTTTTCCTTTCAGAAAAAAGAAGCTTCTTTACTTAAAGGACACTGTTTGTGAGTACTGAAGTAGTATAAGATAGTGATTCTGACTTGATGCTTAATGCAAGTTTTGAAACATAATTGTAGCAGTTAGAGAGGACACAGGATATTAGCATTTTCCTGGAACTGGCCACCATCAGTAGGTAATGATCCTATCAGAAAAAGGTTAAGCAGCATGGAGTGCTACACATGTAGTGATGTCATTTGGCTTATCAGGTGACTTTTGAATAAGAAATGTAGGAGTGGGACTTACTTAGAAATCTCTATAATTTGAAAAGAAGTTACTGACAAAGGGAAATGCAGAAATAGCCTAGTATTGGGAGAAAATTTGTATTGCATTCAGTCCTATTTCTCTGGAGTCAAACATTCTTTAGACTAAAGGGTCCAAAAAAAGATAACATGACCATAAGAGTAATTCTAGTACTAATATTTTGATTCACTTATAGGATATTAAAATAAAGGAGTCATAAGTAAAGAATTCAATCTTGAGCTGATCAACACAGCACCAGATTCTTCATTTTGATCTGTTTCAAAATTCGCCTCCAGAATTTAAATGTCAGTCAAGAAATATAATGATCATGTTGGAAAAATATGTTAGATGTGAATAAATGTGTTTGGAATTATAATTGGTCAGGAAATTCAATGGGACTTCCAAAACTGGGAATTTGTAATTTTAATAGGTAAAAGGAAAAGGGCATGCAAGTAGCTTTATTTCACTGAGAGAATGAAGGGACATCTTGTTTAGTAGTGTTTCTGTTTTCACTTTATCTTAGGAGCTTCTGCTCATTGCCCTAATCCATTATATTTCCACTTTATTATTACAGCCAGACATCTTTGACCATTAAAAAAGCATTTATCACTATGCATTGTGAAGTGATGCAAAATGAAGCAATGATCCATTTCCAACTTCATAACTTCTTGGCCGGAAGAAATAATGATCAGTGAGACTGCTGTTCAGGTGCCTACAAGTCTTTAATGATCAGCTGTGTGCTACCAGCCTTCTCTTTGGGTAGTTAGGCTTGAAAACTCAAGAGTGGTTTTTGGGTTGAACACCTTCTGTGTTTCAGATTCAGTTATAAAAACTTAAAGCAGCAAAACCATGGCACTGCTACTTAGCCCCACTATTCATAATACACTTCTGTTACTTCCCTGCTTTTCTCTGAGAAACAGAACAAAAGCACTTTTTTTTTCAGTGTTTCTTAAACTTATCTATAAAATTGAAAAGTGATAGTGTTCATTTATCAAAATGGAGAAAAGCAGAGGAAGTTCTTAAGGGAAAGAAACGTGATCAAACGTACATTCAAATTCTGACATACTTCCCAGAACTGAAGGAACTGTGGAGAAACTGCTCATTCCCTCACAGGCATTTTCTTTTCACATTTAGGAGATAATGTCCTTTAGTCCTAAAGATGACATCTAGGTTATAAGATTTCCTTCATTGTCCCCTATTTCTGACTTATTACACTCTCTCAAACTTTTAATCAGATCCATTTATAAATCAAATAAATGAACTCTTACACTGTTATGTCACTATTTTAATTTTAATTAAAATAAAAAAATAAACAACTTGAATATAATATAATGGGCAAGAAGAGCAAGCTTTGGAATGAGCATTCACTTGCCACACTTCTTATGTACATAACAAGTGCAGGTTATTTTCCCTACATTTGTTCTAATTAAGCCTTCTCAGAATCAGTGCTTCCTAATGATTCTTTTCCAGCCCAAGCTTTCTAAGAACACCTCACACGAGTCAGATCCATCTGTCTCAGGCCTGGAAGAAGTTTTTCGTGTTTTGCTTTCTTTTTAAAATGAGCCTTGCAGCTAATGCACACCATTTCCAAATGCTCTTTTAAATCCAAAAGAATAGAAAGACTTTCCTTTCAGAAAGTCAGTGTTTCCATTTATGTTTATTGCTTCTCTCTTTCCATTTTTTAAGTGTTTTAAAAAACCATGAGCAATGTTGGATTCTAAATGCATAAAGCTACATGAAGAAATAGCACATCATATTTCTGCTATTTGAATCTTTTATCTGCATTTCATTTAAAGCTATGGAGCATTAACATCTACATTAATTTGCAATTAATGTAAGATATTGCCAAGTAAGCAACATATCTGGCAAATCAGCAGCAATTTTTTTTCTCAATAAGCAGAATAGTTCTCACTTTCAGAAATGTTTTTTGGCTTCAGTATAACGAAGGTTTTTTCTCCCTATCTTTTTTTGTAAGTTCACACTGCTCCCATTGCCACCTGCAATGTATTTCCTTAGAGCATGAAATTCTACTGAAATAAAGGTGCTGTTGTAAAGACTGAACTTCCAAAGTATATTCTGGATGCCTTACACTGGCATCTATCCAAAATACCTTTCTGTGGGTTTTATCCTGCTGGAATGCTGCCACTGGCAGTTGTGCTAGCAAAATGACAAGCACAGTGCCTGTAGTTCCTGGAGAGGTATGTACAGGCTTTTGCTTCTGATTTTAGTACCACACAGTACGCCAGGGAAAGATGAGGGCTTGTTGATTGTTGTTTTGTTTGTTTGTTTGTTTTTAATTTTTTTTTATTTTATTTTATTTTTATTTTTTGACAAGGACACGCCACAACCATCCTTTTCACAAAGCTCAAACATTATATTGCCTATCAGTTGACAGCATGTTCATTCGGGCTAATGATACAAACTTCTTGCCAGAATGAGATTATAAAACTCTCAGGCAATCAAACAGGACTGCCTATATTGACTAGAGATTACCACATGGCCAGTGGAGCAGACAGTTTTCTTCTTGGCAGAAGAAGTCATGATACAATCCATTGGTAACTGACAAGGGACTGCAATGGCAGTAGGCTGAAGGGCATCCGTCTTGAAATAAAAAATTGAAGAAATCGGTGAGGACCATTTTCTGCCTGAATATAGTATTCTGTTATGATGTCAAAGGCTTCATATAGTAAGTTTTTCCTAGTCTTGTGAAAACAAGGTGAAAACAATGAGAATGACATTGAACTGGAAGATAGCATTCACATAAAATCACTTTACAAAATGCTTATTCTGTCTACTCAGATATCAAGATGATGAGACTGTAGCATTTGTTTGCTTAACTTTTAAGTTACTTCTAAGTTAAAGATGGTTTTCACATTGTCCCCTTCTTCCCACCCAACATCATTCCCCCCCCCTCCAAACCCCATTTTAATAATCATGCGTATTATCAAGGAACCTCATGGGCATTTCACCCAATACAAATTTTCTGCAAAGTCATGGACGACCTTCAGGCCAGATTCTGAAGACATTGGAAAAGGATGTTCCTGAACCAGCAAATATTTAACCATCTTCTGGCTTCTAATGTAAGATCTTACGATAATATACTAATGAATATGCAATGGAAATATAATTTGCTTGACTGAAAGGATTACAAAATCATTTCCATCAAAATCAGGTTATTAAGGCAACTTGAAAACAAAATGGTCAACTTTTTCATTTAAGTTTCTACGTGTGTTATTTATGTCTTCCCCATTTCTGGGAGAAGAGATCCCCACAGAAATCCCCTGTGTTTATTACCTACAATATCTTACCTCAGAGCTTTTCATAAAGTAAATTCTCTGAAACAAATTACACGGTCACTTCTGCTTATTAGCTGCCAGCAGTCCCCAAAATTAAGGTCCCTGTAATCTTCTTAGGACTCCAGTTACTACCTTGATAGACAAGAACTTCGGTGCTATATTGTCATGGGTTCAGCAGCAGCAGTCATTTTTCTTTAAGCAGTAGCTGGTGTAGCACTGTGTTTTGGATTTTCAGC
>JASSUY010046029.1:0-13803 GCA_032466535.1 Forpus xanthops
TAAGGGTGGTGAGGCACTGGAATGTGTTGCCCAGGGAAGTTGTGAATGCTCCATCACTGGTGGTGTTCAAGGCAGGGCTGGACATAGCCTTGGGCGGTATGTTTTAGTGTGAGGTATCCCTGTCCTGGGCAGGGGGGTTGGAACTACATGATCGCAAGGTCCTTTCCAACCCTAACTATTCTATGATTCTATGATTTTTGCACTCCGTGATCTTTGTATTACCGCCAGTTCCAACAGGGTGCAGAGATGCAATATAGGGCCTAGCCTGATCCTAAACATTCATGTTGGCCCCAACAAGTAAGTTCCCATAACCAGGAGTCCAGAAAAGCAGAGCAGATACATTCCAGAAGTTCAAGATGACTTTTTATTTATTTATTATGTTTTAAAACTTCACAGCAATCTCCAAGAAAAGTCAGCAGCCACCTATGCTAAGCCAGCCAACCAGTATCAAAAATGATGCACAAGGAGATCTCTTAAAATCAGTACAAGCCTGAGAAGGTTTTGTTTTCAGTTTGGACTTCGTAACTTCCAAATCCGAACTGGCCTAGGAACAACACAATTGAATTCTCAAAACACTGAACTAACAGTACAAATGAAACTTTTTTTGGTCCAAAATCAGACCTGTACAGAGGCTGCTGAACATCTGTCTACATCTGTGACCTGGTTAACATGCATCATCAATAAGATACCTATAACTAAGATGAACTCTCTGAGAGATAACTTTCAACACTTACACCTTATTGTAAGTGGATTGTAGAAATAGAGTAACTGCTTTATGACCTTTGATCATTTTTTTTAACAAGTAGGGAAGGCGCAGAATCAAAGAAACATGACATCAGTCCTGGAAAAGAACCATGAACTAACAGTATTAGCACCTTTGCCAAAGCCTGGACTTGCGTCTGGGTTGGTGAGGCGAATAGGTGGATTTGAGCTTTTACCTTGAAAAAGTGAGTTTCAGTATGAGCACATCCTACATGCAGAATAAAAATATGAAAGAGAAAAAATAAATAAAACCCAGGAGTTAATAAATAAATAACCCCAGGAGTTAATACCACTGGGGGAACAATAAGCAAACAAAACCAAACCAAACCAAACAAATAAACAAAAAAGGAAACGCATTTGGCCAGATGGAGTAAATACAACAGAAACATCACAGGAAAGACACAGGGAACAAACATACTATACACACTAGGCAAACAAAAAAAAGAAAAAAAAAAAAAAAAAACCACACCACAAAACACAAAAACCAAAACACCACCAAAACAAAACAGTGATACTTAAAAAAAAAAAGTAAATCTGCCATCTGGTAAGCAAGGTAAAGCATTAATTTAAAAAGAACTGCTTTCCATACAAAGTAATGAAATAAATGAAAACCTGGAAAATGTGAGAAAATTTGTTTACATGGAGGACAGAATTCGTAGAACCATAGAACAGTTAGGGCTGGAAAGGACCTTAGGATCATCTAGTTCCAACCCCCCTGCCATGGGCAGGGACACCTCCCACTAAACCATGTCATCTAAGGCTCTGTCCAACCTGGCCTTGAACACTATCAGAGATGGAGGATTCACAGCTTCCCTGGACTACCCATTCCAGTGCCTCACCACCCTCACAGTAAAGAATTTCTTCCTCAGATCCAATCTAAACTTCTTCTGTTTAAGTTTGAACCCATTACCCCTTATTCTCTCACTACAGTCCCTCCCCAGCATCCTTATAGACCCCCTTCAGATACTGGAAGGCTGCTATGAGGTCTCCAAGCAGCCTTCTCTTCTCCAGGCTGAACAGCCCCAACTCTCTCAGTCTTTCTTCATATGGAAGGTGTTCCAGTTCCCTCATCATCCTCGTGGCCCTCCTCTGGACTTGTTCCAACAGTTTCATGTCCTTTCTATGTTGAGTACATCAGAACTGCACAAAATACTCCAAGTGAGGTCTCATATTATTATGAGCTACAGCCTTGAAATTACATATCTAAGTATTTCTGGTTTATTCACCTTTGATAGATACGTGACTTGGAATGGTCTCTGTGCAGGTTAGCTTGGGCCAGTGACTTTTTTAGAAATAAATTTTATGAGATTTTGACAAAGACCAACAAGATTGTCCTTTTTTTAGTGAGAATCAGATTTTTTTTTTTTTCAATTTGTAATTCTCCAGTATAACACATGTATTGCAGCCTTGAGCTCAGACAGAAAATCTTCCATATTAGCTATAAGTTGTAGGACAAGTTCTATAGTTTTCTGGCTTGAATAATGTAAATGAAATCATACAAACAGTAGAAATGATGGAAAGCAAATTCCACATTTCATTTATTTAGTTTGATGGGGGGATTAAGTGCTTTTAATTCCAGGTAATCGAACCCTTGCTTTTACAGAAAGTGCTCAGCCTTTCTATAGGATCACAAGAAGTTCAATGTCTATATCTTGAAATACTTATTCCTTATTTTGTTTTCTTCTGTCTTTGCACCATAGTAAAGTGCCACCTTGATTTTATGTCACTTGCATTTAAAAGTGGAAAAGAGGAAAGATTCAAATATATAACAAAGGTTGCTGTGCTGTGCTTATAATGTCATTTTTTCTATCTGAAACTATCAAGGTAAAATAAGACTCTTAGGATTCAGATTATGCTGTAAACTACAGGAACAAACACTGTGAACACAGACTAAGTTTTACAACAGAATATTAGAGATTGACAGAGCCTGAGCCTTGGAGGCTTATACATGTACAGCCAGAGCAAGTGTAGCCCAGCGACACAACTGTAACATTCGAAATGAGACAGGGCAGCTTTAAGAGAGAAACAGGAAGCTGTAACTAGAATCCAGCTGAATTCTGAGCTGGGGCGCTTTATCATGAGGCTGCAAATGAAACAGATGTGCTTACTGTGAATTTCTGTAGTGTCTGGACGTTTTGTACTAAAGGCAATAATACTTTCCTTCCTGTGATTATTTCTTTCTTCTTCTTTTATTTTGCATATATTTCCCACAAAGGGAATTAAATGGAGAAGTTGGAGAAATCCGTATCAGCGAGAGATGAAGATCAGTTTTATCATCAGGGAGCTGTGGAGCTGCTAGTCTTTAACTTTCTGCTCATTCTTACAATATTAACAATTTGGTTGTTTAAAAACCATCGATTCCGCTTTCTACATGAAACTGGAGGAGCTATGCTTTATGGTGAGTATAAATTCAAATGCCAGCTTAACATGGGACTAGTTGCATATTTATGATCAGGCATTTGAGATCAAGTGCTGACAAAGCTCAGAAAACATGCTGAATGAAGTGCCATCAGCTCCATAGCTATATAGCAAAATAATAGTATAACAGCATCTCCCATAAAGTAGCTAGAGGCTGACAATCATGAGCTGGTTGTCTTCATGATGTGCATATTATGTTCCTCTATGGATAGACAGCCCACTTCAGAAGTTAGGGAGTTTACTGTTTTCAAACAGCTTTGACACTTTGGGATTTAAGGAGCTTACTGTTTTCAGAATAATGAAATGCCCTCAGTGAAAGAGACTATATAATTTGCTTATTTTCCATTTTTGTTTTGTATAACATATGAAGGTGTTAGACTAAGGAGCCTTGTGGATACAGACATGTTCTCTGATAAATTTTAAATGATCTTGATATATTTCTTATGCTCTTTCCCTTTGCCTTTGAAAGACACACTTTGAATGCCTCCCTCAAATCTCTGAATGCTGTCATTGTACTGTAATTTCAGTTTCCCTGTCTAGTTCCAATCTTTTTTAATGAAGTTTTGTAATATTGTATATCACTTCCATGTAGAACTTTCTGTGTTGTCCACTGATAAAGGTATGTACACTTACATATATAATGATTTCTCTTGTCATTCTCTCTCTACTGTTGTTTCGCTTTGAGAAAAGTGCATAACTGCCATTTCTTTTGCCATAGAGGAGGGTAACACTGTCAAAAGGGAGCATATAAATCAACAGTGCAATTGTTCCATATCTAAATGGCAACCTGTTTAGAGTCAAAGTTATTCTATGTACATCATATACTTTAACAGTGTATTACCCAAAACTGGTTTTGTTAAGGTTACATATTCTGAAGAGTATTTGTTTATCATGACACACCTATAGATGTTCAGCTGCAAGCCTGCAGGCAACCAACCCTTGCATTTTGGGAGAAAGTTTCATTGATCTTTCTATATCAAGCATTTTAAGATCATTTCAGTTCCAAAGGACTGTAGCCGAAGATTAGTTTTTCTTGCATGCCCTTTGAACTATGTTGTTAGATAAATTAACTGTGTGAAATTTCAAGAACACAGGCCATTTCACATCTTATAAATAAGAAACTCTTGTACTAAGCCACCTAACACCTGGTTCTGTGGGATCTCTCATTTCTCATCTGCCTTGCATATAATTTTAGATTTGTGAAAATTTATTTATTTGATCATATACCAATTTTGTAACCTTGAAATCTTGCACGTAGAGAACACACTTTAACTGAATCAGTTGAGACTGAATTACACATCACACAATGCTTAAACAATGGTTTTCATTCTCTGACATCACCTAGATTGTTTATCAGTTTTACAGGTTACAAGCTACAGAGCATAGCTGAAATTATATTTGCTTGTTGTATTTCTATTAGCATCTTTCAAAAGATAAACCATTAAACACTGGGCAATATATTAATTTTGATTGGTTTGTAAGTTACAATAAAGTTTTTCTAATTACATGGGTGACTCTTCTATACCACCTTCCTTTACACTATTGCCCTGTTTCTGATGTTTGGCTTGTCACCTTTGTTGAAGTTTTAGATAAAAGCCTATCAAATTGAAAACTAAATATAGAGGAATTCAAAATTACACAAATAAATCACTATTTAATTAGAATTCTGTCTGTCCTTTGGATGTTTTGCTGCCTGTCCAGACCATAATCTGCACTTTATGAAGCCAAATAGCTTATTATATTCTTTTGATCAGTAAAGAGATTACTGCTCCAGCAGGGCAAAGATTTTGAATTACTAAAACATTCATGACCAAAGGAAATAGTCCTCATGATTGTAAGTAAACTGTCTATTTAGTCTTGTAATATTTATGGCAACCTTCAAACAAGGGAAAAAAGCTGATTCATGGGATCCAAAAAGATGATTATGTCCTTTTAATACTTGGAAATTTTGATATGGTTAGCATTGTGGAATAGCAATGATGAAAAGAAAGTGGAATTTCAGAGGTCATTATAAAGCTATCACATCAACAGGCAGCAACTCTGGAAGGAAATCTTCATGGCACCAAACACTGACAGTGAGCTAAATCCTGCCCTCAGTTTTTACCTTTATTACCAGAACAAATCTGATTTATACCTGTTTTGTACAAACCAGAAGTCTCTGCCCTATAGTTTGCTTTACTCCAGCCCATTGAACTATTTTCTAGATGCATGGATACCAGCACAAGAAACCAATAATTTTGCTTCAGGTGTCAGAATATGGACATTTATTTGCAGACTGTCCAACAGTGTGATGCATGGGTCTGTATTCCTTATCAGGACAGTGGGTCATTAGGTATATAGCAGTGCAAAGGATAGAGAAAGAGAAGCAGGATGAAGGGGGGGGGGGAGGGAAGAAAGCCAGACACCACAGAAGTACAAAAACAGGAAGAAGTTTTGCAGTTACTGCAAAGTGCTGGACAGCCACAAATTGAACACTAAGAACAGCCTGATATAAAGTTCTCTTTAAAGTATAGAACAAACAAATGGTCTGGTTTTTAACAGGAGAGAGGGGAGGAGCATGAGTTTACACAAGCTTTGTGGTAAATTACTTTTTGGAATAATAGAATTTTTTGGTTGGAAGGGACCTTAAAGATCATCTAGTTCCAACCCCCTGCTACTGACAGGGACACCCTCCACTAGACCAGGTTGCTTAAAGCCCCATACAGCCTGGCCTCAAACACTTCCAGGGATGGGGCAGCCACAGCTTATATGGGAAACCTGTGCAATATCTGCGGCCTCACAGTAAATAATGTCTTCATACCATATAACCTAAATGTACCCTCTTCTAGTTTAAAGCAATTAGCCCTTAAATTATCACTAGCTACCCTTCTAAAAAGTCCCTCTGAACTTTCTTGTAGGTCCCTTTAGGTACCGGAAGGCTGCTCCAAGGTCTCCCTGGAGCCTTCTCCTCTCCAGGCCGAACAACCCCAACTCTCTCTTCATAGGAGAGATGCTGCAGCCCTCTGATGATTTTTGTGGCCTTTTCTGGACTTGCTCCAACAGGTCCATGTTCTTCTTGTGCTGGGCGCCTTCGAGCTGAACGCAGCACTGCAGATAGGGTCTCATGAGAGCCAAGTACAGGCAAACAGTCACCTTCCTCAGCCTGCTGGCCACACTCCTTTTGATGCTTTCTGGGCTGTGAGAGCACACTGCCAGCTTGCGCTACACCTCCAAGTCCTCCACAGGCTGCTCTCAATCCATTCTGATTGGCACTGGCTCACCTCTCAAGCATGTCAAGGTCCCTCTGGATGGCAGCCCTTCCCTCCAGTGTATCAGTCGAACAACACAGATTGGTGTCATCAGCAAAGCTGATGAACACACACCAGGCAGTTGAGTTGTAGGCACATTTTTGTAATCCTATTCAAGATTCCCCAGTTAGATCGTGTTGTCCTTTCATTAATACTTGCTCTGGCTTACTAAGTCAGTGACAAATTTTGTCATACTACACCTACAGAAGGTTTTAACTACTATATGATAGTTGCATAGCAGCTGTCCTTGATTCATAACCTACTTGTTTCACAACTCACTGTTTTTCCTTCCCGCCCATGCCAAGAAAACCACTAAAAATGAACCAGAATTCTTAGTGCAATTT
This sequence comes from Forpus xanthops, assembly GCA_032466535.1. Taxonomy (NCBI): domain Eukaryota; kingdom Metazoa; phylum Chordata; class Aves; order Psittaciformes; family Psittacidae; genus Forpus; species Forpus xanthops. The sequence goes on from JASSUY010046029.1 coordinate 6,812, forward strand.
TCTGTATTTATCTGAAAAATATCTTTATTGTTGGTTCTGTCTTAATATATGGAGCAGGTGATGAAAGGAACTTAAAGTCTGTAACCTTTTGTTTCACTTGTAACTCATTAGTAAACAGCAAAATCTTCCTTCAAGAAAAGAAATTCCAGCTTTTGAACCAGAGTGAAACTGAAAGGTTTTACACTGTTACCATTTTGGTTTTAGAAACTCAAGCTCCTCTAAGATCGCATAGGAGACTTTTAGTCACTGCAGGTGTCTAAAGCCTTACTTGGCAGAACTCTTTGAGCAGATTACAGACTAAAACTAGCCTGCTTCTATTTGAACATATAAATATTATTTTCATGTCAGGTAGTCTGAGAAGTCGCTTAAAGGCAGACATAATGTATGACATACTGTCATAGAAAGCAATGACATTTCAGCTAAAGTGAGTGTATATCCTTGTGGCAATAATAACTATCTCCATTTTATTAATATATAGAATCTAAGATTATGTCCTTGGCCTTATTAGAATCATAGAATAGTTAGGGTTGGAAAGGACCTTAAGATCATCTAGTTCCAACTCCCCTGCCACGGGCAGGGATACCTCACACTAAACCATGTCACCCAAGAATATTTTAGGCAGAATATTTCTAGCTAGAAAAAGCCTTACTGGAAAACTGTCCATTTAGAAACTTTAAATTACATTTTAAAACTGAAACATTTTTTTTAATCAAAGCAATGACGCAACTGTAATTGTATAACTGAATATAATTATATTTAAATTCAAAAATTTTCTGCAGTTATAAGGAAAAGAACAAAAGCATTTAGCATAACTCAGAATTAATTGAACAGGAACTCCACTTTATTTCACAAATGAAAACCCACCTGTGTACATATTTATATGTATACATACATTTCAAGGCACTTAGCTTGAAAGTACTTAAACACTCCTGTTGTTTTGTTTTGAAATCAAACTGAAAAGATATTCCCAACAATTAAGGAAAATACACACTTACCTGGTTGTTCATTCATTCTTTTGTTTTCTAGTATCTCAGAGAACAAGTTTCCCTGGACACTTCACCTTGCTTTGACAAACAGTAAACTCTACTTACTTACCAATTTCTGTATGTTATAAAGAGGCAGGTGGATATAAAAGAGTAACTTTGTGTCACCCAGAAAGGGAGTAGCATCCTTTATATACATTATCAGCACAATTTGCTATACAACAGTGTAGTCAAAATTAGTGCGGCAGATTATCTACACAAGCAATGAAAACTGAATACAAGTAATGAAAACTGAATGCCACTTATCTCAGGTGAGAATAGGTAGCCTCTCTCTCAACACCAGACCCCAGAAAATGGCTTTAAGACTAGACAATAAAAAACTTCAGTCTGTTAGCCAGCTGCTACAGAGCCTGGTATCATTAGATACATCAGTCATAAAATATTACATTTTATAATAATAAGACATAAGTAATGGCCCTCCACATTAGTGCAGGAATAACACAGAGCTAACACACTAAAAAACTGGATTTGAGTATGCAGATTTCTCAGCCTCCCCAGAATTTAAGTATCAGGGCTACGTACAGCTGCCACCAGTTACTTCTGATTAAGAGACTACTCCTCCAGTCAAGCAACCAGAAAGAAACTTTAACAAAAACATAAACAACAAAAAAAAACCAAACCTCACTACCAATCAATCCACCAATACAATACCCATTTTTGAGGCTGACTGATGTACCTGTCTTCAAAGTTTTGCTCTGTGGGACTACTTGATCAGACTGGAGTGAAAACATTAAAAGGATGAATGACAGAACACAACCATCATAGCACTCACAAGAGCTGGCTTTGTGTTGTAATCGTTAGAGATCCTTCTGGAAGTTTTGAGGGGATTGGAAGGGTGCGATTGGAGGTCTACCACTCTATTAGTTTTTTTCTTCCTCCAATTATTCATCTCCTGACAGGTGCGCAGTGTGAATGCTGACTCAGATTAGCCCTTCTGCAGCCTCTTCTGAGACCCCATGCAGCATGTTTGGAAGTGAGGAACAATAAAGGTTCTTGATTTAACTTTGGCGGATGACTCTAATGATTAGGCAATATGATTCTTACACCTCCTAAATACATTATGCCTCCAGTGTGAAATAATTGTAGTTTCCTTCTGATTGTGTGTTCTGAGAAGCCCCAATACTCAAAGGCAGCAGTGGGATGTAACAAGTCACAGAAAGTGGAATCTCTAGCCCCCAGTAAAATAGAGTACTTCATTGTCTTCCTGATTACAACATTCATAATGAAGAAAGACTGTCAGGATTCAGTGGCCATGGGAAAATCATGATCAAGGCAGAAACTGACATTTTGTAACGAACAGGTGAAGAGAGGAATAAGGTTCTTGAGGCAAACAAAGAAACGTGGAAGAAATTCTAAAACTTTGGGGGAATCAAGTAATGGCTAAAACCACATCCCTGGGTGTTGTTATTAAGGAAGGCATCTAACAGCTAACTAGATAAAATCCTGCTTAAAGAATAGTCCTGTTTAGCTGAGGAGATTGGAATGAGTGACTTCAGAAATCCTTTCCAATACTCTGTGGTTAAGGATTTTATCCTGCTTCCACTGAGGAAGCTGGAAAACCTGCACTGCCTTCCATTGAAATGTGATTAAGCTCTAGTGAGAATGAGATTTTGCTGCAAGATCTTATTTCAAGGGATGATTGAGACATTTTTAAAGAAATCTGCAGCATTAGTTACACCTTTTCCCATTTCAATGCTGAATCTAACTAAATGTGCTGAAAACATGAATAAAATGAAGCCTTGGTACTAGTTTTGAAGGACAATGTGTTGAAGAAGAGGAAGCTGAGCTGATTACATTTGTAATCAGGTTTGGACTCCTAGAATACAAGATAGGTGCTCTACTTTGCTAGTACACTCAAGTTTTGCCCTGCATCAAAGTTTGCATTTATACTTACCTACAACCTTAACTGATGTAATACTCTTTGCAATCTTTTATTTCTGCTAACCAGTTCCTTGGTAACTATGTGTGATATCAAGTAATGGATGCAATATCCTTTCTAACTCACATTCAGGGATTTTTAACTGCCAAATTCCTAGACTTCCATGGTAAAGCTAGGCTTTCTGTACATGCCACTATGAAATCAGACCTATCTGTACTATTTGTACAGAAGGTATGTTTTACATAGCAAAGTCCATAGAACTTTGTGAGAAAATTTTCATGTTTATTTTTTTTTTTGCCACAGAACCCTGGTTTTAAGGAAATTAGAAAATACTGATTTTTTTTTTTCTTTTATAGTACAGACATCCAGATGACATTTCCCATTTTTTTTTTCTTGAACTATAAAAAAATGTTCCAGAAGATACATTACAAAAGCAATACTTCAGTTTGGAAGGGGGAGTAGGGGAACAGAAAGTACATTATGCACCTACTTAAAAATAAATTACTTCTATTAGAATATGATCTGGGCTCCTGAATTCCACCACAAAAGCAATGTTATATAATGATCTAAAGCAGAAAGCACATTCCATAAATGATACACTCACTAAAATATTAAATACACTCTTCCTACATTTTTAACTCACTGGGGGGTTTATATAGGGTGGCTGAAGGAAAAGTAAAATCCCATCACTTATATTGACTCTTGCAATATAGTTTAGTGATAGCAGTTGTCTTTGAATTGTTTATTCTATAAACAATTTGAGCAGACTCTGAACCAACCCATCGTTATGGATCCCACCCACATTTTGTTCAAATTTAATACATTATAGAGATTCCTTGAGAGCTACAAGGACCTCAAAGCTACATTGATGCCTTGAGAATATAGACTGTTAGAATCTTCTCTAATTTAATTCCTCCAATATTTCTATGCTGCTAGATACTCCCACAATTTCCTTATTCTTTCACTATCATTTCATCTATGGAGTCTATCAGAGGATATGTTATAAAGCTGGGAGAAGAAAACCCAAAAGGCAAACTTGAATTCCAGTTGTAAATCTCAGTCAGTGTTGTTCTTTATTTCTATAAAGCTACCATGATCATATTTTTTAAAGTCTCCTTTTCTGCAAATGGATTTATTTGTACTCAAGAGCTGTCTTGCAGGACTAGGATCTACAGTATTTGCATTTGCTTCTATTCCAGAAAATTCCTACAGAGGCAGCTTGAGACTACAGCTGAAGATCACAGCTGAGATACCTTCTCAGAATACAGAACGACCCTCTATTCCTAGTCTAAATTGACACAACAGGTTCAGATAATTTACCCTTGAAAAATTCAATATAATTACATTACTATAACTCAGAATATTTGTTTTCATTTTAAAGCAATTAAACAGATTTGGTTGAAAGTATATGCTGTACTAGCCAATATAATACACATCCAGGAAATCTCAGCATGAGAAAATTAAAGATATGGTTTTTCTAAGGAAATCTAATTAAAATAAGATGAAAACCCTGACTGTTTTAATTAATTAATGGTTTCCTGGGTTCTGACTCATGATTTTGGATATCTGGGGGCAACCATTGTAGAAGTCATATTTTATAGTAGCACACGCAGTGCTTGCTCCCCTTTTCCCATATATGCTTTCCCCTGAGACTTCGAGGAATTGTATCTTTTACTACAGCTAGATTTATTGTCTGACTTTTTTGCACAAATGCTGTGTAACTTAAGAAAGTGGCCTTGGGATAAGCCCTACTGCTTATCTAAACTTTGTGGTTTAAAGTAACCACCCATACTAAACAATTGATACAAACCAAGCACAAATACATATGCATACTAACCAAGGAATACAGGTGTTACTCTCTTGTAGCATGAGCCCAGGAAGCTACAAACTTGCCCTACATGTATGATAGAAACCTGTAGTTCAGAGAGACTCTGTTATGGGAAAATGTGACAATAACAAAGGCATCCTATTTATCTTTCTAAGCCTTTATGATCACTTTTATCACTGTGGCATCTCATTGCTGGATATAAAAGTTTAGCATAATATTTTTCAGATGCTTATCAGCAATTTCCTCTAATTTAATTATTTCTTATCCCACATTAGTAAATTTATCTATCTAGATGTTTAGATGTCCTCTACCAATCTGAATATTTTTAGCATTTGATTATTGTGTTCACAATTAGTAGCTGTAAAGCTGTTCACCATACATGGGATTTATAGGAGATAAAATAATCATGGAAATTAAATTTGAAACTAAATCCAACTCTCTGAGGGTGGAAATAACTTCAGCAAGCTCTCACTAGAGCCAATAAGAAAGACACGTACCTTCAAGAGAGCAGTTGCAGAAATGTATTTTTCTTTCAGTTAACTGTAAAGGGACCCAAAGTGTCTGTCTTAGATAAGAGTCCTATATTGTAGATAAACAAATCAATTAATCCCATTCTTAGTCTTCCTTTCCTTCTCCCTGCTGTTATTTTCCCATGTTTATACAGACTCAAAAATATACGGCCTTCTACAGAAAGCAGAATGTGCCTGAGGATCAGTGTCAGTTTTGCCCTCATGAATGAAGATTGTAAAATCACTGAAACCAAAGCTAATTTTTATATGCTCAGAACAACACATTAATTATGCAGGCACCCCCCTTCTCTAAATATCTATTGAAAATTAAGTGGATTAGCAACTCAGTTAACTATATCAAAATGATTCTAACAACTGGGTTACAAAAATAGGAGCATAACTGAGCATATGTCAAACCAACATCTGTATTCTAATGCAATTACCAATTTGGAAAAATATTTTATGTTCATCCATGAAGTGTGGAGTGAGATTTACCTCCTTGAAGGTGGCAACACTGAGAAGGTGGTCTCCTAGCTTTAATAAAGTTAATTTTTCTCTTGATCAGTAATTGTGTATTATCAGATGCTTAAAATTACCTGAATCTCTTTCGGTTTGCTCTTTTTTTTTTTCTTTCTCCAGGTCTTGTAATGGGGTTAATAATAAAATATGCAACAAAAGCATCAGATGTTGAAAGTGGAGCTGTTTATGAATGTGAAAAGCTGAAATCTGGGCGATCCACTCTACTTATTAATATAACTAACCAGGTCTATGAATATCAATACAAAAGAGAGATCAACCACCACAATGTCAATGGTCACCAGGGCAATGCGATGCTTCAAAAGGTAAAAACCTATCTTATTTTTGTTCTAAACTGTGTAAAATATGCATTTACACCCATGAGAGAAGAAAACAAGTTTCAAGCTAAAATGTGACACAGAGAGAGAGGCTATTCTATATTTAGTGTGAGAAGGGTAACTGAGGAAAGAGAACAGGAAAGGAAAAGGTAGGGTAGAAACCTGCCCATCATTTAGCATGCAACTGACTGTATGATTGCAGAATAGTTGGCTGAACTCTTTCAGTTGACAGTCTCACTACTGCTGACACTGAGTTCACTTTTTAAGTGCAGCTGTTACCTTGGATTCATTGCCATCAAAACTTTATAAACACTACTGATATCTTAATTTGTCCTCTGTCTCAAAAGTGACTTGCTCTGGCAGCACAATGCAAGGGAGGATTGCCTCCTGTATACAGTAGAGGTAACTGTGAACTTTATGAACATTTTACAAAATATAAACTTGTACATATGTAAAGCTCCACGGATGAATGAGGGATTTTATAATATTTAAATGCTTTACAGCGTTGTCATAAACTCATTCATTGCTGCATGGGATCAATCCCTCAGCAGGGATTTCACTGGCTATTGCCCCAGCAGAAAAAGAGAGCATTGAGGCAATTCAGGCTGGATGCAAAAAGGGAAGTGTGAGAGGAAGTCTACAGTGTTTTGCAATGTCATGGCATTTTCTGTTTTCAGTATATAACAATTCAAATGGTTCACTTTGCAGTTATATTGTCTTCCCACCCTTGAAATATTTACTTCTTGTAACATTCACTTTCTTTTGAAATAGCAGCAATTCAAAGATTTCAGGATTGCAGAGGGGCTATTTAAAACATAGATTTTATGCTCAAAGACATCATATATTCATATGAAGCTTCTAAACAGTTGGTTTTTTGGT
>JASSUY010046032.1:0-11182 GCA_032466535.1 Forpus xanthops
AAAAATCCAAAACACAGTGCTACACCAGCTACTGCTTAAAGAAAAATGACTGCTGCTGCTGAACCCATGACAGTCATGGTAATGTTCAAAGAAGGTTTAGCTTTACTGAAATCAACTTTTTTGTTTGACAAGTTAATATTCTTGAGTAATTACTTCTAAAGCATAAAATAAGGTAATATTACAATGTTTTCTAAGTACCTACAGGCTACATTTCACCTTGCATACTAGATTCAAAGATATTTGAGAAAGCTCATATCTAAAAAGCCACATTTTCTTTGTTTTCAGATTTTGTATAGGAGCTTTATTAATATAAGCTGTCTGACAGGGTGGGCAGAAACCTCCTAGGAATGATCCTGATATCTTAGTGTTATAAACTCTAATTCCTACTGTGATTCTAAACTCTATTCCCTAATCTGAATTTAACCTTTTGGATTTGAGCACTGCCTTTTTTAGGCCCCATCTAGGTTGTGAAGCAAAATGTCTCTGTGTACATAGCCTATTTGAACAATTGTGTTTCACACTGTTGCTTTCATTGTTAAGTATGAATCTGAATAATGCATGACGTAAAATTACAAGATGGGCAATTTAAATTCGGCTAGCATGGTATGTCACCATATTTAGAATCTTCTGACTTGTGTATGCTTGATTACTCAACTAAATGTTACATTAATGTTTCTTTATTTCCATTTAATATTAAAGAGTATGTCCTCAAATTCCTATAATCGTGGCTTTATAGCCAAAACTGGCAAATACTGTTCAGTATATTAATACAAATTCAAATAAATTCATTGGAATTATATACTGGTTAAATTCCATGTGTTAAAAATAATTATCAGAGCAGTAGGTATATCTCTGCATGCTCAAACAATGTCTTTGTATTTAATATTTAATGCAGAAAACATAGGTGAAAAAAGTGGTAATCAATATGGTCAAGGAAAATTAGCATTAAGAAATAGCTCAATATGACCGTTTCTCCTCATATGCACAGGAGACTCATGTTTTTTTGGACAAAAACTGATGTCTGGTAACTTCTTGGGGAAAACAGCATTCTTTGAATATATGTAAGCCTTTATAATCTAGGTTCACAGTCTATTTTAGAACTCTTTCAGGTCTTCTCAGTGTTGAGAATAAGAAGTATAGATTTTCTTTCAAATTTTTTCTTTTTGCATTTGTTATGGTCTTTCTTAGCAGTCAGAGATCCTGATATAAATCCTTCTCTGAAGAATGAAAAGAACTAATAGAGCAAAAGATGGATTTTCCTAGCCATAAAGACATAAGTAGCTGAACACATTTTAATCATCTGTTTGCAAATTAAATCTATCAACTGAAGGAGTTAGGTCTTTTCTCCCTGGAGAAGAGAAAGATAATTGAGGGAGACCTCATCTCACTTTTCCAGTCCAATACTTAACAGACAGCTACAAAGAGGTAGAGGAACCGCATGGAGAACACAAGGAGCAATGGGTACAAGTTGCACCAGGAGATCTTTCATCTTGATGTAAAAAAGATTTTTTTTATAGTAAGAACAAACATTCACTGGAGCAACATGCTCAGGGATGTGGTAGTGTCCCCATCACCGGTGGTTTTCAAGATGCAACTGGGTAGGATAACCAGATAATATCATCTGGATTCTTTTTCCCATGAAAGATTTGACCAGATGATCTTTCAAGGTCCCTTCCAATCTCAGCTGTTCTATGGCTGTATGATTCTGTGAACTGACATGATCAGAAAGCATTTTGAATCAAAGATGAACTATGATGGGAAAACTAGTAGGGAAACACTAGAAGCGTCCTGGGAGGGAGAGTCTGCCTTGCAAAGAGATTAAAATATACTAATTTTTCTAGCCTAGAAAGAGGACTAAATGAGGTATAACTGCTGTTTTTAAACAAAACAAAGGGTAAATTCTGAAAGAGTGATATTTAAACAAACAGATAATTATGGTGCAAAAGCAAATGAGCATAGACTATCCTGGATACATTTAAGCTAAAAGATTTGAGAGTGATTTTAAATGTAGAATTCATACCTCTCTTCATATTCCAGTAGTAACCAGAACTGTGGGTAAATATAAATATACAGGCAAACAGTAACAGCAGTAAATGAACAGTCAAGTGTATAGTGAGAATATGTACCGTCAGAGGTGTTGCATTAAAGGGGAAGGTAAACCCCATACTTTATAAAAGGGGGCCAGGAACAGCCCTAATATGCAACCATCAGTCTGAGCGCGTCTGATATCGGATTCACTGACAGCATGCAATCAGTTATAACTCTCAGTCCGAGCGCGCCTGGTATCGGATTCACTGATAATTCACCACAGGGTCAGCTCCTATATGCAACTATCAGTCCAAGCGCGTCTGGTATCGGATTCACTGATAATGCACCACACCACAGGTTCAGTTGTGCGCACAAACTCTCACAGCCACACTGAGAGAGATGTGTTTGTTTTCAGTGAAGAGATTACAATTAGCTACTGGAATAGTGTAATTTATTGATGCAACAGGTACAGGTTCTTATGGATTGCCGGTGATAAATACTGTCTGCAAAAGCACGTGCAAATAATAGTTACATGAATACAAGTGCTTGGTAAAGTTAACACAGCATAGCTCTAAACTGTACAGGTGACAGTAAGAGCAACTCTATAGAGATTCTAAGTTTTCCCAGGGAAAGCACTGGATACAGTGCAAGTTTTACCCACAGGCGTCCCTATGGGGGGAGGGAAGAGAGGTCCAGCGGTCCCAGGAGTCCCGTTGATGTTATCATCCTAAACTCGTCCATGATGGTATCTTCCCCAATATCCCCCTTTGCCTTGGGTCATTTTATATTATTCTTACCTTCAAGGTGGAGCTTGAGTGACTTTAGTCATACATACGTTTATTACTATTGGTGTAAATTCCTCTCGCTTCAAATTAAAGGTATATAACACCAGAAATTAGAGCGCAGACTCAGAGAAGGGTGGTCTCATTTTGGAGGGGGGGTCGCATTTTAAATGGGTGTGTATTTTAGCATGTAAATGAATTATAATGACATTATAATGAAGCAAAGTTCACACTGAGGATGGTATTCTGTCAAACGATGACAGGCCGCTGGCTCAGGGTAGCAAATATGCAGCTTATCAGTTTCTTGCACCATCTCGTTCCCATCTTTTTGCTGAAGTTAGGACAAAGCGTAACTGCGAGATCTCCACTTCGCCCCACTCTCCGTCTGTTATGGGAACTGCTGTGAAGTACACATTCCTGGCATACCAGGTGCGGCTGCATCTCATCCCAAGAGGGCATGAAGTTCATTTCTTTCTTATGTGTGGACAATGCTGCATTTTGAATATAAATTTAATTCCCAATTACATTTCCTAATTATTCCACAAGATGACAGGTAAATACAGGTGTTATAACTGAATTCCCATAACTGTGCACGCAAATAAGACAATCAAGCTTTCAAAATTCCAACATAAAAATGGCTTTGGTCTCTGAGTCTAGCTTTTTGTTTATGAAAGTTTATGTCCAGGAAACAGAATTTTCTCCTCTTTTTTTTTTTTTTTTTTTTTTTTAAGGGACTTCCTATTTTTACTCCCTGAAGATCATCATGAGGCAGTGCACAGTAGCTACAGGGCAGCAAAGTGCCAGTTTGGGCTGCTACGTGGTGAAGGGTTGGATTTCCACACTTGCAGCATCATTCTACAGCTATTCACTTTCTGGATGGAGGTTGAGTGGTATATGACCAGCCCAAATCTACCTGTTAAGTGTGCTGAAGCCCAGCACTTCACAGAGACATCTGGGGAGTGGAATAGTAGACCCCAGGAGATGCAATGGAACTGCTTCAAAGAGGGAAGTAGGGAAAGAGGAGGCAACATTACTTCCATCAGGAATCACCCTACTCAGTTCTTCAGCCTGCATAATACTTGTCATTTAATAACAGCTGATTACACTTTGTCATTACAGCCTGTTTTAAACTTATGATTGTCTATACCCTGGAAGGCACAAAAAGAAAAAAGCTTCTAGCACAGAAGGGTCTCAGTGCCAGAAATATTCATTAAAGAAACTGTCAGGATACAATAAGTTTCCCATTTTATAAGGTGAAAAACAATGTAGAGAGTGTGAATGTTAACTCACACATAAATATTTCTCTTTTTATATTACCAGTGATGCAATTTTTGACCATCCACTCATCATTCCAGATTTCTAGATAGTGAAGAACAGAGCCTCCATGGCTAGGAGAATGAAAGAATGGGGAGCATTCAAGGAAAGGCACATCTTTCATTGCATGTGATGGGTAAAGAAAATGCTCCTTTTTACCAAAACTACATTTCAATGTCATCACTATCTTTGTTATCAAATACAATATTTTTGTGCTTTTATTCCAAACTTGAGTTTTGGCTCACTTTCTGCTGAAATCACGACTCCCAGTACTTTCAGGGAAATAAAGGTGATTCTAATCTAAATTCTGCTTGCAGAAAGCTCTTTTCATTTCAAGCCCAGAAGCCAAACACAATATATTGTCATGGTTTAACCCCAGCTGACAACTAAGCCCCGCAGAGCCATTCACTTGCTCTCCCTCCTGCTGGGAAGGAGGAGAGAGAGAATAAAAGTGAGAAAACTCCTGTGTTAAGACATAGCTAGTTTAACAGGTAATGCAAAAGTCATGCACAGAAGCAAAGCAAAGCAAGGAATTCATTCACTCATTCTCACTGTCAAGCAGGTGTTTAGCCATCTCCAGGACACCAGGGCTCCATTACAGGTGATAGTTAATTGGAAAGACAAATGACAGAACTCTAAATGTCCCTGCTTCTTTCTTCTTCCCCCAGCTTTATACACTGAGCATGACATTACATGGTATGAGATATCCCCTTGGTCAGTTGGGGTCAGCTGCCCTGGCTGTGTCCCCTTCCAACTTGTGTACCCCCACCCTACTCCCTGGTGGGGAGGCATGAGGAGCAGGAAAGGCCTCTATTCTGTGTAAGTGTTGCTCAACTGTAGCTATAACATCCCTGCAGTATGAAATTCTGTATCTCAGGTATCATATAAGAAATACATTTTTCATGTAAAAATCCTAATTCTCTTCCAAAATAACTTACTGCCATATATTAATAAGAAAATTCCACAGAGACAAACGGTATACAGGTAATCTAGGGGATTAGGAGTGATAGAGCATCAGTCAATATTTAAAGCCTTTACATATGGAAGACTAGTGGCGATACGAATAAGGTGTTTATGACTATTGTTAGGTACACAGAGGTGACCAGGGAACATGAATACAAACAGAGATATGAATTCTGAACCACAATGAATGTCTTTTGTTTGTTTTTCTTTTTGAAATATTTTTTATTATTACACAGAAAAAATGTCAAGTGTTATTGTCAATCAATTATAAGCAAAATTGCATGCTTAGCTTCATGAAATTAAAAGTATAGAGTGACGTACTGCAAGTAGATATTTCGATAAAGGTAGGGGCAGCTTGGAAAGATTGTTTTGTTTTTCATCAGCTCAAGTCTGTTTCAAATCTAATACCTTTCTGTGCCTGTCGAGCAAGTGGCAGATACTACAGCAAGATACCATAGCAGCTAGTTCTCATTAATGTTTAAGGATCCATTGCATATTTCTGTTGTGTACAGAATCACCAATATATGTGCAATAGGGGGCTTTAACAAGAGCAAGATCAGGCTACCAGGTCTTTACTGTCTGTGTGTATGTGCATATTATATGCACAGTTAATGGCCATTTACTGAGGGTTTATTTCAGTTTTTTTCCCTTAAAGTTTGCTGTCATAAATTAGGGCGCAGTCATTAATTACATTCTTTCTAAACAACCTGTAATCTTTCTTCACTATCAGTCAACAGGAGTGAGAAGTAACCAGCATATACAAGTAGTCATTGCTTGTGTAAATTTGAGATTCAAATCACAGAAGGCTGAATTCTGTCTCTGAATTTCCTCATGAAAACTCTGAAAAGAGGACTTCTCTTACATATAATACAGATAATAGAAGCTTGGAGTTATTTTTAATTTTTAAATTACTGATTGGAAATTTAATTTATCCCTAACACTTCATAAACCATAAACATTTTGTACAGGCATCAGAAGACTACATTGGACATAGGTGTAGGGTCTCTTCCTTTGCCTGAGGGATAAAAGTCATGCAGACGAAGCTGAACAAACTCAAGACAGGAGCCCTTCTGAACAACATAAAGTTGAACAAGGTCTAGTGCAAGGTCCTCCACATGGGCTGTGGCAATTCCTGGTATCAATACAGGCTGGGGGGATGAAGGGATTGAGCATCCCCCCAGAGAAGAACTTTAGGGAACTTGTGGACAAAAGGCTAGACATAACCTGGCAATGTGTGTTCACAGCCCAGAAAGACAATGGTGTCCTGGACTGCATCAGAAAAATTGTGACCAGCATGTTAAAGGAGGTGATTCTCGCCCTCTACTCCACTCCTGTGAGACCGCATCTGGTGTACTGTGTTCAGCTGTGGGGTCCCAACATCAGAAAGACATGAAGTTGTTGGAGCAAGTCCAGGGGAGGCTATTAAGATGATCAGAGGGCTGTGGAGACAGGCTGAAGGTCGGGGTTGATCACCCTAAATAAGGGAAGGCTCTGGGGAGGCCTTATTGAGGCCTTTCAGTATTTACAAGGGGCTTACAATAAAGATGGGGGCAAACATTTTAACAGGGCTTTTGCAATGAGACAAGGGGTAATGGCTTTATACTAAAAGAGAGTAGATTTAGTCCAGATATAAGGAAGAATTTTTTTACAATTAGGGTGGTGAAACAGAGAAACAAGATGCCCAGAGAAATGGTAGATGTGCCATACCTGAAGACGTACAAGGTCGGGTTGGAAGAGCCTCTGAGCAACCTCATCTTGACTGAAGATGACCCTGCTTATTGCCGGTGGGTTGGACTAGATGACCTTTAAAGGTTCCTTTTGACATAAACTAGTCTGTAATCCTATAATTCTATGATTCCTTGTTCTAGCTTTATTATTTCTTCAAGTGGTTGAAAAAAGAAGTGTTAGTCTCTTAGTATAGCTTTATAAAAGGAACAACATAATTCACAAAACCCCAATTTTGCTGTGAGAGAAAATTACAGATTCATAAGACTCATTATGTTAAAAAAAAAAAAAAAAAACACAGTGTTGTGGGTATATGGGGTTTCCTCACAGACAGCAGCACTGTTTGCATTTTACATGATAATAGCTGTTTAAAGATTTATAAATTATTCAGGCAAGATTCTTACCTCCTGTTTTTTTATACGAGACAAATATCAAGTTTAGTTAGGGGCAATGTTACAGTTTGCCAAAATTCTATGCAATATTTATTTGTAAAGGTTAAATGAACTGTCAAAAAATGCTTAGTCAGGGTTGTCTTGTAGAAAGTAATTTTCAGAGACCATGCTTAAGAAAATAATAATTCCCATCACAACATACAGTATAAAACAGATTTATTCTCTCACTAATATTTTTTTAAAAACTTCTCTGGATGTGGATTAAAACAGTGATCAATGTATAAAATGCCCTACAAGCTTCTCGTAGTTTCAACTGCCCTAGTCATTAAAGGAGTCATCTGTCTCTACCTGATTAAAGCAGCTGTTTCTGCACTGTATGTGACTTTTGGCTTGTAAAACACCTGTAAACAAATCTGTCAGACAGACAGCAATTCAGAGAGGTTACAGAGCTTCCCATTTTTAAACTACCAGGGGTTTAAATGGTCCCATCTACATCTACAGTGGGGCATCTTAAGGCCACAGCCATAATGTCACTGCACTTGCAGAGATCGAGAGCAGCTGTGATGTTGTTTGCAATCTTGCAGTTCAGTCTTCTTTTTTCTGATCAAGAATAGAAGACCCTCTTCCAAGGACTGTTTGCACACAGTGCTATTTCTTTGTGCAACAGCTACTACGTATTGATATTTGCTCTGAGATCATTATGAACTTGACCCTTACAGCCTAACAGCTAAATCTAGGCTCCCATTCTTACCAGTGTCCATACTACAGAATTCCACAAGGCTGGAAATCTCTCCAGGCTTGGCAGGAGCTTGCAGTATGTGAACAATTCCATTCAAGAACAGAATTTAATTTAACACCTATGAAATTCAATTTGAGGACCAAATTAATTTATTACGTATGAAGCCTCTTCACTCAACTGGTCATAGAAAAATCACGCAAACAACACTCATAAAATCCTCACAATACCTCCTCCCCCCTAAAAAATAGAATCAGATACTTCAAACCTTAAATCTGGACTAGTATATTATATTTTTCTGTGCTTGCTGTGACCTTTAAAGCTTTCCTAACCATTCCTGTGGCTTTAGATACACTAGAAATCTCATAGGCTAATTTAGATAGTTCTTATCAGAAATTACAGTAAATGGAGAGCTAGCCAAAATACTAATCTCCCAAAGTGTAGCTTAAGCTTTGTATCTGAAAATCAATCATATTTGCAAGCAGCCTGAAATATTATACCTGCTACAGTCTAATGTTAAGTACCCTCCCATATCTAGCTTTTGAATTTGCATCTCAGGATTCACTCTGTCATGTATTTCATTTTACAAACAGCCCCATAGATTTCCACAGAATACATGGTATAGTTATGGACGTATCACCTGAAGCAAGTTTGCCTTTGGGCTCTATAGTACGTCACACAACAAAAACAGTACAGTAAATTTTGAGTGTTAATGATGTTCGTTGCATCCACAGAGTACCATGCAACATGTCATTGCTCCAGCAAAGATGACTTAGGTTTTGTGCAAGGAAAGACAGTCTAATGTTAATACTCATGTTCAGACCGCATATGTTACATTATCTTGCTTGTTTTCACTTTATTGCTTCACCTGCAACTGTGTCCATGGCCAGAGAAGCCCAAATCTACTCCTGTTTTCACAGTAAGATTTAGTTTCTCCAGATAAAGGCTGTTCAATAAACTCGACCGGTGTGTAGAACACAGCATGTTGTGTGTGTGTTTTGTTCTGCTTTCTCATTTTGTCAGCAATTAAAAAAAAAATGTCCAGTGACTGTTTATTCAGTGAGATCTGTTCTTGTTTGCCTTAAATTCCTTTCTAAATAGTTGTGCTCATAGGAGAAATCTCCACCCTGAGGTACACATAGTAGAAAAATCCCAAAGGTACCTTTTACATTTTACAGGGAATCAAAAAATTGCAAGTACTCAAAGCACTCCTTCTGAAGCTCTGGTGCAGAAAGAATCACAGGGCTTGCTGAATCTCACAGCAAAACCTGCTGTCTCAGCAACGATTACTGTAGATGTGCTTACAAACTGACACCAGTGATAATGTCAGCGTGCAGCTGGGATCTTAAATGGAACCTGCTGCTCCACACCAGCTTATTCAAGCAGATTCATGGGCAGGAGAAAAACAGGCAGAGGGGCAGGAATGAGGCTCTATGCATGTGTGTATTTATATATGGAAGCAAAGTCATACATTTAGAAAAGAAATATACAGGAAGGTGAACACGGTGAAAGGATACCAGCTGTCACTCAGCAGGGGATTCGGGACATGAGAAAAGCAGCACGATGCCAGCAGGAGGCTAGTAACGGGTAGCCAACATGTGGGCAAGCCAGCAGGCAGCAAACACCTGGCCATTTCTTTGTGAACCAGTCAGCAGGAGCCTGGTGCAAAGCTAAGAGCAGGTGGATGGGGCAGCAGCCAGGCTGGGTACCTGGCACACGCTCAGGGGTCAGCTTGTCAAGAGAGTCCTCGCTACACAGGCCCATGGAAAGGGCTGTTTGCTTTTTCTGTGTTGTCTTACAATTGATCACATTATTTAATGGGAGAGATGAAACAGCTTCTCCAAAGTGCTGTTGTTGGTAAAGGGGAAACCTGTGTCACAGTCTTATAAATTTCCTTATAGTAATTTTCAACAAGGTCTTTAGAAGTAAGCGTACGTGATGTTCATCAGTGCTAATGAACTGTCCTAGTTCAAGCATAAGACTGGAATGAAATTTCCTTAGTCACATCGCCCAGTCATTAAACAATTCTGATTTTGAGCACCATGATCTGTATTTAGATCTTCAGGCAAGGAAAACTAGCACATTACCCAGTATAAAATTAGCCACAGCAGAAATAACATTGCAAACATCCTTCAGTGAGCAGTACGGCAATGAGATCATTTTTGTAATCTCCAGAGGAAAAAAAAACAGGCATTATGAAACAGCTGATGGCATTCAGTATAGCTTCACATGCTTTGAGGAACTACGCAGGCTAGCACTATCTAGAAACTGGATTTGTATGTCCATCCTGTTCCTGATGAGTCCTGCAGAACATGACAACCAGAGAAAAACATCAAGTACTATTGCTGCAGTATTAAACTCTATACTGTGAAAGGGGTTAGGTGGAACCAGTGTACAAATCAAAGAGATTTGAGGTTGCACAGCTCATTAAATTCTTTTAATGAAAATCATATTTCTTCTATGCATTTTAGAGACTTCAGTCTTTCCCCAGAGTCAACCTTACTGCTGACCCATTCAATTAAAAATCTTTCACCAATTTGATTCATCTGGGATAAAATTCGATATATGTAAAATTAAATCAGAGCTCTTTCTTTGGAGAGAACAGAGAAACTTCTATACTGATCAGAATATGGTTTTGTGATTTTATTCTTTCTTCCTCTTTTCATTGCTGATGCACACTATGGAAGATATTTGCTGCAAGAGAACCCCTTTGCTCCCTGGCAATAACATGCTGCAGTGACTAGCATGTTCTTTGGGTGTATAAGCAGGTGGATATTAAATAGTAAAAAAGAAATGGTGCTAACTCTGACCACTGCATTAGTGGAATTCCACAGATAAATCTTCTACTTGCATTTATGTCATGGGTTCAGAAGCAGCAGTCATTTTTCCCCTTTAAGCAGTAGTGTAAATCAATCTGCCTGCCTACTCACTCCTCCCAACATTCTTCCCCCCCACTTCACGGGGTGGGGTGGGGGGGGGGGTGGGGGGGAAATGGGAAGAGGATCCGAAAGAACGCAACTCCCATGTGTTGAGATAAGGACCGTTCAGTAACTAAGGTATAACACAAATCACACCTGCCACCACCAATAACAACAATAACTAGAGAAAAACAAGGGAAGAGGACAGAGCTGCTCACCACTCGACGATGACTGAGCTGTGAACCCCCTCCTTCCGGATTCCTGCCCCCAGAAGTAGAACTGGGCATGACGTACTGTGGTATGGAATACCTCCTTGGTCAGCCC
>JASSUY010046033.1:0-26415 GCA_032466535.1 Forpus xanthops
GAGATAAGAACAGTTTAGTAACTAAGGTATAACATAAATCACTACTGCTACCACCAATAATAATAATGACAAGAGAAGTACAAGGGAAAAGAATACAATTGCTCACCACTGATAGCCAGCCCAACCAAGTAGTGCACCCCCACCGTTCCAGGTCTCTACCCTCCATTTTTAAATCCTGGGCATGACGTGCTGTGGTATGGAATACCTCTTTGGCTAGTTTGGGTCAGGTGTCTTGTCTCTGCTCCCTCCTGGCTTCCTCCCGGCCTCCGCTCCCTGGCAGAGCATGAGACTCAGAAAGTCGTTGGTCAGACCAAAATATTACCAAGCAGTTACTCAAAACACTGGTGTTATCAGCGTTGTTTCCAGTCCCAAGATCTAAACCACAGCGCTGCACCAGCTACCAAGGAGAAAAATGACTGCTACTGCTGAACCCATGACAGTGTGCTATCCAAGGATGGATTGATTTAAACAGATCGTAAATCCTCAGGATTATATGTGGCTTTTCTCAGAAGTGACAGGATGCTTTGGGAAACTACCCCCATCTTAATATCTTGGTTGTAAAAGGAGACTAAAGTGCAACTAAAAGAGTGGTTATGTCAGGGCCTTTTTTTGTTTCCGGCCTGTACTGAGGGCTACGTGCAATAAACTCTCAAGTTTATCATAATATCACAGGCTAGCAGCAGTTTTCTTGTTTGTTTTTTTTGTTTGTTTGTTTTGTGTTTTTTTTGGTTTTTTATTTTGGTTTCCCACTTGTGCTATTTTTTTCTTAATGAGCATGCTGATAATAATTTATGTACCTTTTTATGACAATAAAAACACTCTTCCTCTGCTGAAAAAGCTATGATTGCAGAAGGGTTGTGATTCTATGTCATATCCCCATAAACTTACCATCAGGAAAATCTGGAATGATGATAACTGGGTTAACTGAATTGCAGAAATAATTGTGGCAAATCTATCCCCTTAAAATAAAGCCTGCCTCCAGCAGAATTCTGGTTTCTCATCTTAAACTTTTTGGTATTCAGGATTCATATTCATACCAGGCCTCAATTCAGGTTGAGCTTTAAATATATGAACATGAACAGTCTCGATTATTCTTCCCAGAAATAAAGACTTGGTGAATGATTATTATTTATGCTTCTAGCTCTCCAAATTAGTTGAACAGGATTCAGTCTTCAGATCTGTTTTTTTCTTATAGGTGTTAGGCTGTCTGCTTAGGAGCATTATGTATTTTGCAGATTAAGAAAATAAAGACCGTTACGATAACAGACTTCTTTCAAAAAGCAGAGGAAAGAGAAAGAGGCATGATTATACAGTAGAACAAAGTTTACTCTGAGATAAGTGGGCCTTAAGGTGATTAATTATTTGCATTAAATTGTCTTATTCCACAGATTGATATAGAAATTAATGGTGATGCTGTTGATCTTCATATGAAACTGGGTGACAATGGAGAAGCTTTTTTTGTACAAGAAACTGAGGAAGACAATGTAAGTGCTTTGTGCTGCAGGATGGCTGCAATGTGATATTAACAGAGTAATGTGTTAATTATTAATATAGTGTTGCCAATATCATAACTTTTATGAAGGTTAGATTTTCTTTGACTGAATCTTAACATCACTTTCATATACTGCAAGATGCTTGGTGCCTTGTACAGTTCTGCTACCAATGGTAGCAAATTTTTTGAAAAAAAAAAATTTTTAGAGCTTTTTTTGAAAGATCAGTTGATTTTTTTTTTTTTTTTTTTTATTTTTGTTTTTACTTTGTAGTAAATTTGTTCTTGTTGACTGCAGTTGTACAGATTGCAGTGCCTTATAATAGTATTTGCCTTAAGTTCTTATACCTTGTGCTACTGGTCGCTGTACTGATAAAAGTTGTCCATTTTGGCATATTTTCAATTTGTCTTATTTTTAGCAAGGTTTCTAACAATTTTATCTATGAAATCTTCTTCAGTAGCTTCTTCAATTTGAGAATTCTTGGATTATAGTACAGTAATTAATTTCCCAGGAGCCTATTGCAGCTGGAAGCCCCTGAAAAACAGGAATAATAATTTTCATTCTGATTTCTTAAGGATAAGGGATCTATGAAATCGCAATATTTGTCAGTCCTGAGCTTTGGTTTTGACAACTTTTGAATCTATTGGTATAGTTCAGCAAGACAGAAGGAAAGAAGTACTAAATACAAACAGTAGTTACAAACAGTTTAATGAAAATCGAGGAGAGAAAAAAACTGTCTCAGTGAAGTAAAAGATGAAGTGCCAACTTCCTGTTGTTATTAGGAATCAAAGTCCTTCAAGGAAATGAGCTTGGCCCACTTTTTACTTTGGGGTGCTACTTGTGAAGGATTGGAGGAAGCCCAGATAGACTCACAGAATAGTTACGGTTCCAAGCCCCCCTGCCATGGACAGGGACACCTCCCACTAAACCATACAACACGAGGTTGTGTCCAGCCCGTCCTTGAACACTACCAGCGATGGAGCTTTCACAACTTCCCTAGGCAGCCCATTCCAGTGCCTGATGGTGTAGTTCCTGAATAATATGAAAAAGAATCCTGTAAAATAACAGGCATCTTGTAATTAGTTCTAGTCTTACCATGAAATTGAGCTCCATAACCTTTTTTCTTTCTCCTCACTATGCAAATTCCATTCCCTTGTACTTTTGTTCCACTTTGTCTCTTCTCAGTGTGTTTCTTTCAGTTTAGGTGTCAGTATCTTAAGTTTCTTGTTTTGATGTAAATAAACCCCAGGCAGTCCAATGGTAAAGCTTTTTCTTTATTTGAATTGGTCCTTCAGATAACTGAAGGTTATTTGTTGATTTTAAGGTAAGTTATAGTTGAGGATTTGTTTTTGAAATATGCTTTACATAGATAATGTCTCACATGGAAGACAAGGCTGACTGCACCTTCACCAATTTTGTGGGTAACACTGAATTAGAAGAGGTAGACAGGTCAGAAAGGGCCATTGAATAGAAGCAACTTGGCAGGCTGGAAGACGAGACAAGCAAGATTCACGCAAGATTTAACCAAGGTTCATGTGAAGTCTTGCTTCTGGGTTGAAAGAATCCCACACAGCAGTACAGGCTGGGGTCCAACTGGATGAATTGCATCTCGGCTGTAAAGACTGTCACTGTGGCAGCAACGAAGGCAAACGTGTCCTAGGCTGCATTATCAGGGTACAACCAGCAGATGGAAGGATGTGGGACTGTTCCACTCACTCTAGAATATGTCAGGCCAAACCTGGAAAACTGCTCTGATCTATCAAGATCTGGTCTCCCCAGTTCAGGAGGGACTCCAGTGGCAAGCCACGAATTTGATCAGTGTTAGAGAAGTTGATACAGGATGAAAAACTGCTGAACTTGGCTGTCTTCAGCCTAGAGGAGATCTAACCAATCTTGCAATACCTACAAGGTAGTTGCAGGGCAGAGAGAGGCTGTCTATAACAAGGATGCCTGGTGATAAGACAAGGGGCAAAAGGGGGGAATTCCAGCTACATGTAAGAAAAATCCTTCACTATAAGAACAATACAAGACAGGAATAGGTCACCTAGGGAAGTGGTAAACTCTCCCTTACCAGAAATACTCCACCTTCGGCTTGACAGGGCTCTGAATAACCTAATCTGTGGCCCTACTTTCAAAAAAAGGTTGGACCAGATATGCTTCAGATGTCCCTTCCAACCTATACCTTTCTATGAATCTGTTTCAAATTAAATAGGCAGCAGTGGATTTAATTAGCCTATTTTTATTAAAACCTTTACTGAGCATGGATAGAACTGATATGCTCGAGGGCAGATAATTTCAGAAACATTCCACTGACTGGCTTGGGGTTTTTTGTGCTAATAAAATCAATTGTGTCTGAAACTGTAAGAATACTAACATTTTTCTGAATTTTTTGTAATCCGTCTAGTGAGCTTAGTTCCTTTCTGGATATCAGCTTCGTATCACTGGATTTTTTTGGTTTATTGTTTGTTTTGAAAAAAAAAAAGAAAAAAAAAAAAAAAAACAAAAAAAAAAACAAAAAACCAAAAAACCAACAACAACAAAAAAAAACCAAACTTATTTTCTTTCTTTATTTAGGAAAAAGTGCCTGCATATTTGGCAACATCTCCAATACCTACTGAAGACCAGTTTTTTAAAGACACTGACAATCATTTGAAATCAGGGGAAAATGAGAGGACATGTGCGAACTCTGAAATTCCACACTCTGTGGAAACAGAGATAGTATTCACCCCAGGTTCTGTGAAAAAGAAAAAAAGAAGAAGAAAGAAATACAAACAAGATAGCAGGAAGGAAGATCAGATATCTTCTGCTGGGACGGAAGAGATTTTCGAAATGGAAATAAGCTCAGATGATGAAAAGAGTGTTCAACCCCTAAGGTAAACTCTCAGATACTTGCTGATTGCTTTCAGTGTTATCACTGAACATTTCAAATGTGACTTGTACCTTTTCTCTATGCGAGTAAGGTATGTGTCAATAGGCTCAAACAAACAAAACTCCAGATCATTATCTTACACATCTTTCAGAATCCTTAAAGTTTTGTCATTTTGTTATGAATATGAAATCCAGTTAACCCCATTCTGGTAGAGAAGTGTGGGTCTTCAAGGAAGTCTTAAATTTAATAAGTACCAAACGCATTAGTGCAGCAAGACATTGAATCAGACTTACCACATCTGTGACCAATAAAACACAAAAAAGAATATTTGGATTTTAAAATTACTTTTCTTGTATGTCTTGTGGCTTCTTAGCTCATTTGCCTTATTTTTTTATTGTCATTTTAATGTCAAGAATTGTCACGTAGATAGCCCTCTGTTTAAGTCTGGGACTGGGCATTTTGCTTAGTTTGAGATTTTTCTTTTTTTCTGTTTAAGAAAAGCAAGGTCTTTGTTCAGCCTTCAGTGTAAGAGTATGAAGACAACAATAACTTGTCATAGTGAAACATCAAAAATTAAAATAACCATCAAATAGAGGAAGAAAGAAAATATAACCCATGAATTGTTTATTCTTTAATAAATTATTACAAATGCATAAAGAATTTAGGAATGTCACCCTAATAATGACTGTTTTCATCCAGTGTTTAGAATGCAAACTACTGTTCTCGCAATTATCTTAATTTGACTAGAGATGAATAAAAAATTGTAGGTTTGATTGAAATGTCAAATATTTAGTCACAGCTGAACAGACATGGTGTTTCGTAAAGGTTACTCTGGGTTTATATTTTGTGCCCTTTAGAATTGAATATTGGAAAGGCTTTTTATTTATAAGCCACTTTTTTTTTTCATATATATATATATATAAACAGAAACAGCAGTAGGAATGCATTCTGAGTCATAGTGTTGCGATTTGAAAGGGAGACCATTTTTTGTAAAAGAATGCTGGTTTTTTTTGTCACTAGCAAGGAGTGAAAAAAATACATTGTAGTAATGGAAGTCCAGAGATAGTATGTTTGTGGCTATGTATCTTTCGGTGGAGTTCGTATACAGCCAAAACATTGGGTACCAAGGCAAGAAATAAGATACCTTGCAATAGCAGTACGCTTTTTTCCTAAGGTTTATTTTTGCGTCCTGTGGGGGTGTAAGGCGATATTAGCAGGTTTGTTTGGGTATAGGTTTTCTCTTAGCTGTAAATATGTGGCTCTGAAAAAGAAAAAAAGGTAATATGTAAATGTAGCTAACTGTTATTAAATGTAGCTTCAGATTTCAAAGGGAGTCTGGTAAAGGGAGGCTGATGTTCCAGCAGGTCAGAAATTCAACCACAGGTGCCAGAATAAAATATCTAGTTCTGTTCTCATAAAGTAGAAAACAAGCTGTTTCCTGTTCCTTGGAAAATCCATTTCCAAGTGTTTATTCAGCTTTTTAAAAAACATGTCCTTTGTCATTCCTAACTACAGTTTAGGCATGTTAGTGGTGCTTGACTTACCAGGAGGACTGAGATTACAGTGTACAACTCAGAAATTGGGAGTATTATTTCTTCAGTGCTATGACTGTTAAAGTAATGATCTATCTCTAAAATTTTGCATATTTATTTAGGCCATGTATAAAGTGGGTGAGAATGAGAATTGATAGTGCTGTTTATAAGGTGCTGTAAACAGCTTAGAATAGACAACAGGACTCAAAAGTTGTAAGTTGATGCATACTAATTTTCGTTTCTTGTTTTCAGTAATCTTAATTTCAATAATCTTTGACTGCATTTGGATTTTTAACCTTCAGATTCGTTCACTTTTGGCTGAAATTTGCTGGGTTTGATTCTTCATGGGAACTCATTTGGTTCACATGTGAATAAAATCTCTTCAGTACTACCTGTATGTCATCTTGCTTCCCCCTGAAGGGGTAGTAGTGAGAATCTCTCTGTAATAATTTTTTGTGTGTTTATTTAATTGTTCATTGATACCTCTTTCTTTTGGAGGTAGCACTGCATGCAGACAAACATACTATGAAGTATTTTTATCATAGTTAGCTTGGTTTACAAAAACAAAGGACATGCAGTATCTGCAGCTCTCATCACAATTCAGAATGTCATCCCCGAGTGTCATAAGAATACTACTACTGACTAAGAAGCTGTTAAGACATTTTTAGAGTTCAGTATTTAATGCAGTCTAAACTGCAAATGAATGATTTGTGCAGATGAGGTGCTCCTGTAACTGCTTGGGGTCTAATGGGCTGTACTGAGTCACCATGCAAATTCCAAGTGTTTACGTAATTTAATAGATGTCTTGGTTTTGCCTGGGATAGAGTTAGTTTTCTTCCTAGTAGTTGGTACAGTGCTGTATTTTGCATATATTATAAGAATAATGTTGATAACACGACAGTGTGTTAGTTGTTGTTAAGCAGTACTTAGTCAAGGGCTTTTCAGATTCCCATGCTCTGCCAGTCAGTAGGGGAAGAAGAAGCTGTGAGGGAACACAGCCAGTACAGCTGACCCAAACTGGCCAAAGGGTATTTCCATACCATAGAACATTGTGCTCAGTATATAAACTGGGGGGGAGTTGGCTCGGAGGTGCCGGTATTGGTCAGCAGTTAGTGAGCAATCGTATTGTGCATCATTTGTCTTTTGGGGGATTTATTCCTCTCTCTCGTTTTCCTATTATTATTATTATTATTATTACCATTATTAGCCTGGGAAAGAGTGGCTGGAAAGCTGCTTGGCAGAAAAGGACATAGGGGCGCTGATTGACAGTGGCTAAACATAAGCCAAGAGTGTGCCCAAGTGGCCAAGAAGGCCAGCAGCCTGTATCAGTAACTGTGGCCAACAGGGCCATGGCAGTGATCATCCCTCTGTACTGGGCACTGGTGAGGCTGCACCTTGAATCCTGTGTTTGCTGGGCTCCTTACTACAAGAGAGGTACTGAGGTGCTGGAGTGGGTGCAGAGGACAACAAAGCTGGTGAAGGTTCTGGAAAATAAGTCTGATAAGAAACGTCTGAGAGAACTGGGTTTGTTTAGTCTGGAGAAGAGAAGACTCAGAGGGGACCTTACCACTTTACAACTACCTGAAAGGAGGGTAGAGAGAGGAGCTGACTGGTCCCTTTTCACAGGCAATAAGCCATAGGACAAGATGTAACAACCTTAAACTGCGCCAGGGGAGGTTTAGATTGGATATTAGGAAAAATTTCTTCACAGGGAGAGTGATCAGGCATTGGAACAGGCTGCCCAGGGAAGTGGTGGAATCACTGCCTGGTAGTATTCAAAAAATGTGTAGATGAGGCCCTTCTTGACGCTGTTTAGTGGTGTTCTTGGCAGTCCCAAAGTAAAGGTTGGACTTGATGATCTTAAAGATCTTTTCCAACTTACTTGATTCTGTGATTGTAATATTTCACTTTTATTTAAATTATTAAACTGTTCTTAACCCATGGGTTTTACCTTTTTTCAGTTCTGCTCCCCATCCCACTGGGAGAGGCCTGAGATGGGGGAAGTGAGTGAGCAGCTGCATAGTACTTAGTTGCCTGCTGGGGTTAAGCCACAACAGTAGATAATGTTAAAATATTTTCTTTTCTCCATCCATAAGAAAAATTAGTGTTATCATTCCAAAACAAGTCCAGTGCAACTGTGTTGTTAATGAAAGAAAAATACTTTTTTTCTTTCTTAATGGCTTAAAATAACGTGTTTTATACTTTTATACTCAAATTCCAGGCTTATCTTCCTTGTATTCTATCCACTGTATATGCATGATGCCCTTGATCTAATTTCAAAACAAGTTGTGTCCTGAGAACAGCTATTTACTGAATTAAATCCAGAAAGCTGTAAAAAGATCTGAAGTACTTATGATGGTAATATTCAAAACGAACTTCTTTGTAAAATCGAGTGCATGTCTGCTCAGTGGGTTTTGCTGTTCATTGATTTAGTTTTGGGTTTTCTTCTGTTACAGACATTGAGTAGACTTCCCAGTGCAAAATAAACCCCACTGTTCAGAAAAGTGCAGTGCTTCTAGATACCTGTAGTTCATGTTAATGTGTAAATTCTTGTGTAAATTCTGAGGCTGATACCTCAAAAGAAGTGCTAAAAAGGTTATGCGTAAATCTGTTTATGTTTGTCTTTGGGTTTTATTAATATTAGCTCCCTATATAGCGTATTCATGCTCATTTATGCTATTTTGACTTCTTCGATACTAAATTACTATTTGTCAAGTGCAATGTTTTTTTGAAGTTGCAATAATTCCAGTATTAATAATAGTTTCTATAAACATTTTATGTTATATGAAAGTGCGCTGCAAACAATTCTTGAAGCTATACCCTTTTTTTATCTTGGATTTTTAGTTACATATAAGTAACTTTTCTAACTGAATTAGTAATGCAGATTTCTTACAGTTGACTTAATATCTTATGTATTTTCACAGAGGATCCTCAAATTCATCACCAAAGGGTGAAGAACAAAAAGAATCTTTGATTTATCACTCAAAGGATCATTACCCCTTATCTGATGGAGACTGGTCGCCCCGGGAGAAGTAGGTCACTTTGTAATGTCATCATAGTGTAATGGTGAATAATTATCAAAAAAAGTGCCTTCTAATTAATTACCCCCTCCGATCTATAAAACTATCAAACATGCCTAAGTTTTGTGATATCAAGTACAGCGTTTGGTATTTACTTGGAACTTTGGGAACTTCTGCTCTACTGTATATGTTAAAAAATATTTGTGTCTTTTGTTTTTTCCCCTCAAATGAAAAAAAAAAAAAAGCCTTTCTTGTTAAAATTCATTATTAAAAAAAGAAAATAAAATAAAAAGATTTCCTTAGGCTGAGAAGTGTATGAAAAGTTACTGTGTTCCCTGTGATTCACCCTTCACCCTAGCATACGCGACTCTTGATGTGTCATAGAGCAGAAGTGTTGAGTGTGTAAGATTTTTTGCCAGGTGAAGTAATTCAGATTATTCGAGGTAAAGCTAGGTGCTAACTTGAATCGTATTCCACTTCAGAACAGGGGACTTACTTACTGGAGTTATGTACTGTCCTGATAAATCAGTATTAGTTGATTGTGGATCCCTACAAATATCATAATACAGCTCACCAGTCTGTTTTCAGTTACAGTGACTATAGCATTTCTGTTTATACATTCAAGTTCTTTAGTTTCTGACGTTCATTTTGTTATATTTCTTTTGTCAGTTTCTGGATTTTTCGAGGCTTACCCATTGGATTTCACCACTCTAACATCTCAGTCTCTATTTGCATGAGGAAGCATTCTGTCCATATGCAGTAGTACTCGAGATAAATTTTGTACTTTTCCTTAACCTTGGACATAGAGAAGAACATAGAGTATATAACATGATGAGCGGTATCTTGATTCATCTTAACTCTTTGGTGAATGTCTAGTCTTACTGCTTTTCAGTTTGAGGAATCTGCTTTGTAGCAGAATCATTCACAGTGTCAGTGAGGATTACTGCTCAGCCTTGTGTGATAGCCAGTTAGCTGCTCAGTGCACGGGTACCTGTATCAATAGATGGTAGTGCAAAATAGAAGAGATGAAACTTCAGAAAATACTTTGAGTGCATATATTCTCTCTGCTTTGGGTGTTTCCAAGACTGTGTTCTCAGTAGAGTCTGAATGTACCATACGTGCTTGGTACCTGCTAATTGCCCCAGTGCATAACTTGTTAATGAGCAGAAGCAGTTGGACAGGAAATCCCATTATTGTTCTTGTGTATGTTTTTGGGTTAACAACCACATCCTCAATTGTACTTGATGAGATTTAGTCTTCAGATGTTCCCCAAAGGTTTGTGGTTTGTGACTGAAAAGCAGTCAACAGTGTCTGACCCTGAGAATTGACTCAATGTTGTATGGATTATATCACCTAGATAACTGCAGCTTAGAGGCTGATACTCTTTTTTTAGTTTATGAAACCTCAGCTAACATAGGTTAGCAGGCTGTATCTGGGAGATACAATTCATGTCTCTCTTCTTGTTTACAAATTTAGGGGATAGTCTGGCCTAACAACTTGTTTGTGCATCACGTGAGGTACCTCGGCTCTTCGTAGTTTGAAATTTGTGTTTTTTTTGTTTAACAAGCAGCTATGTGGTACAGATTACAATACCACAGAGAACTTGGCAATTTTCCTTTCCCACTTCAGAGGGGGGGTGGTTGGGTGTGGGATTGTCTCTCACATGAGCCATCTAGGAGAAGAGCAATTTTGCATGAAATTATTTCTCCTGAGCCACCAAAGAAAGATTGTATAATGTATCCATTGTGCAGTGAAAGAGAAATTGGAGGGTTTAATAACCTCCTTTTTGGAGATCTGGAAAAGCTAACTGACTTACAGTTGAGGTTGGTTGTCTTGCTCCTTAGAACCCATGCAGGGAGCTAGGGGTAAGATAATAGACTGTGTCTTTTCAATGAGAACACCTCTGTCTTGCCCACTGTAATAAAGTCAAAAGCATAACTATCAATTATTTGATACCTGATAACATCAGTGTTCTTCCTGTTTTAACAAGCAGTGTTAGCATTACTAGGTTGTCATCACAAGTATGGACTTCTTGAGAATGATAATGGAAGACTTAAGCTTTGGGGCAAGTGAAACAGGCAGGTTCTGTATTCAAACTTTTGCAGGTACTGCTGAATATTAAGAATTAGGTTTAGAAATATTAATCTATTTCTGCCTGGCTTCCAGTTGACTTGTGATATAGGCCAAAGAAATTATTTGGCACATAGGAAAATGAGTTCATATTCTGCCTGAAAACATATAAGTACATGTATTTCCCTCAGTGTGTTTTTTTAACAGTACAGAAAAAGTAATGTCTACAGAAAATTGTTAAAGAGAACTGAGGGGGATAAATCTCTAAATAATTTCCTTTTTGTGTCCCTGGGTGATGATTGCTGGAAGTTGATGGTGAGATGATGAATCACCACTGTAGAAATGCTTAAATCTCCTGCTATCTTGGATTTTTTGCTGTCCCTCAGTAATAGGAGGGATTCTTAATGTCTGAACTATGATCAATCTAGTCTCGTATAATACTGCAAAAGCCCTGGTACTGCAAAAGCCGTGGTTCCATAAGCCTCCAGGAAATTTCAGATATGATACTGTATTCCTATAGGAATTTTGAAGGGGGGGAAAAAAAAATCCATAAATTAAATACCTGCAGGGGTTACTGAATGAGTCAGCAGAGTGCTGCTGCAGCAACAAAAGCAAATGGGAGCCTGCACTGCATCTGCAGGGCTGTTAGTAGCAGAGATGGAGATGTGATCGTCCCACTCAGTGTTGGTTTAACCATACCTGGAGTGCTGTGTCCAGTTCTAGTCCCTCCAATTCAGTTTAAATACTGAGGTTTATATATATACATTTAAACCAAAACAAAATAAGCAAACCCCAAACAACTCAAGGTATGCTATGAGTGTTGAAGTGTAAAAAGAGTGGCATTTTTATAATATGCAGTATAATTGGCCTGCTAAAGGATAGACTCAGACCTGTCTCTGCACTAAATGCTGCTTCAGAACAACCAACCTCTTGTGTTTCCTTTCCTCCACGAGATCATAAGAGAAAAGTGATTGCAAAATTATACCTTTCTAGCATTTTGTAGAGTGAGTTCTTCTGGCTTAAAAGTAGTCTTTGGTAAAGTGAGTTTCAGAGGTCTGTTTCTGATTAACGGATAATCACCACTGTAGGAAAAATAGGGTGGAGTTTAAAAGCCTCTGTAGTCCTAATACATCTGAAGGAAGTTTTCAGGTAATCTCCCTTCCCTCTCCTGAGTTACCTTGTTAATGTTTTTCCTGCATCAGGAATTAGTGGTGTTGCATGCAGTTGTGGGTTAGATTTACAGGATCTTTATTACTCAAGTCTTGGCATGCAAAGCTTAATGTTATATTTTTACAGAGGAAAGAAACAGTGAATTTCTGCCTTAGTTTTAGATAAAGTTTTTTGGTTTGTTCTGTTTTGTTTGGAAAATGGAACGTGGGCTGAGGGGAGAGCTACACCTACACTGCATATGTAGTGGAGGAATCTGTTTTAGGATGATAGCTATGTAAGTCCTTTAATGTGATTTTGGTTTTAACCTATTTTCTTACTGTCTGAAAACCCTGCTGGGCTTCTTGCCATGTTGCTGAATAGTTGGAGCTCTGTTAAGCAGTAGAAAACTCTACCAACAGTAGCTGCACAACAAATGCATTTTAAACACTGTAGTCCTTTTTTTTTTTTTCTTGTTGATTTGCTAGCCCTTTCTCTGAGCCAGTCTGCCCAAAAAGTGATTCAGAACTAGAAGTTAAACCTGCTGAGAGCTTGCTCAGATCGGAATCTCACATGGAATGGACATGGGGAGGATTCCCAGAATCAACCAAGGTAAATTTATGTGTTGTCTCTCTGTAAACTGAGTTTTGGCATATCTAAAATTGTGTCCTAAGAGAGGTTTGGAAATTCGCAGCTACTGTTTGGAATAATTCTGCTGAAGTAGCAAAGTAGCACCCCCTTGTGGCTGGCACATAGTCGAATTTGTGGAGTTCAAAAGCTGGTCAGCAAATTCTAGAAAACCTAGGGTGAAAATCTGACATTTTTGAAATTTTAGTGAGAAACTGAAGAAAGCGACTTTAGAGATTTAATTTCCTTTGGTTTGGGCTATTTTACAGTTCATTCCAGAGGAATTTTTGCCTTGATACAATAAATTTTTATCTAAGTGCTAGTGACAGTAGCTCTGCTATGTCCACATTTATGCTTTTGGTTGGTTGTTTTTTGTTTTTTGTTTTTTTTTTTGCTGTGGCTTGGTCAAGCCAGCCCTTCCTCTATGCCTATTTCTTTACTTAACTTGTCAATAAGCTGGTATGAAGCTTCTGTCACAGGGAACTTTGCTATTTAGGTGAGGCATGATTTATGTTGCTAAAAC
The DNA here is from genome assembly GCA_032466535.1 of Forpus xanthops. Taxonomy (NCBI): domain Eukaryota; kingdom Metazoa; phylum Chordata; class Aves; order Psittaciformes; family Psittacidae; genus Forpus; species Forpus xanthops. Next base: position 13,278 of record JASSUY010046033.1, read on the forward strand.
ACATGTTTAAATTCTTACCCAGTTTACTTGTCACCAGGACTTGTACGAGGAGTACAAGTTTAATGTTTACACCAGAATAAAACAAACACGTGAAATGAAAGGATTTGAGTAGAGTTTTGTTTTTCAGATAAGCAAGAAAGAGAAACTGGATCATCCTAGAACAGCTACCATTACTCCATCAGAGAAGACTCATTTTAGGGTCATCCTCAGCTCTGATGAAGTTGAAGATGATGATGATGTGAAAGATTCTGTCTGTACAGTACTGAAACCTGAGCCAAGAACTCATCCTCTGCTTAAGCAGATGGATGTTAAAGATTCTCTTGCTTCTGCAATCACAGAGCCACAAGATCCATTTCCATTAGATGCTGATCATCATTCCAGACTGTTGGGGGACCCTTTACCAGAAACAAAGCCAACAGCAAAAACTGACTCGCCTTCAAAAAAGAAAGGTATGTAATAAAGTTGTTGATTCATTCCTTCAGTGTGATCTACAAAATTTAAGGCCACAGTGAGAAAAATACCAATGTGCCTTTTCAATTTTTCCTATTTAAACTCTTATCTGATTAAAACTGTGATTAAACTTTTGGTTTTATAAATGCTACAAGTAAGTCTGAATCATCCACAGTTATGTTTGTATTTAATGTGTAATGGTAGCTTCATCTGAGTAATCTTAATTGTTGAAATTAACAGGGGTGCACAAACGAAGTCATCATCAGGGGCCTGACGACATTTACTTGGAGGACCTAAAGGCTTTGGAACCTGAAGTTGCAGCACTTTACTTTCCCAAAAGGTAATTTTGAATTAAGGTCCTATGAGTCTGGGGTTATAATGCAGTTGCATGATGTGACTTACTGTTATTTAGGTGTCATTTAGGTAGGTATTTATTTCTAATTGTGAAAATTTCTTTCTGATTTGACAAAAAACACATTCAAAGATTATGTATGAGATCAGTACTGAGAGTTTTTGTCTGTGGAATTTGTATGTTCTTGCAAGCATAGAGGGGGAGTATAAACTGCACGTTTCACTTGCAGCAGTACTCTCTTTTGCTACATTGCTAGCTCTGGATAAGCACACATCAGTTTATTTTTTGCATTCCCTGTACATCCCTTCTAACTTTTTATTTATTTATTTATTTAATATAAAATCACAACATAAAAATATCCCACAGAATGTTCATGCAAGGCAGTTCAGTCTCAAAATTCACTCTTGTGGGTTTTGTTTTGTTTTTTTTTTTTTTAATAAAATCAAGACATTTTTTACTGCTAAAGTACTCTTAAAAAGAATAACTTTTACCAGTAACTTTTTCCAAAGGCAGACCTTTGTGAAAATGCAGCTTAATAAGGAAGAAGTGTCGGTTGGTTTATTAAAACTGCAAGTGTAAGTTTTTCAGCACTTATTACATTACTTGGGATTAAACTAATGACTCTCATTTTAGATGACTAATATTATTTATTTTTTTTATTTAAAAGGCCACCTGTCTTTTCTGTTGTACTTCTTCAAAACAGAGTGTTCTAAAACATCAAGGAATGTCCTTTTCCTTTTATTCCTATTCTGTAGCCTTCTGTTAAAGATTGAGGAGCACAGTATTGTTTTGCAAAAAATAGAATGTAAAAGGATTTTTCTCATTTAAATCCAGTTTTGTTTCAGGCAAGAAAAATGTAATTATTTCCAAATTTAAGGGAATGTTAGGAGAACTGGAAATTGTCACTCTGCCAGTATTAGAATGGTTTGGGGAGGTGTGCTTGTGACTCATTTTTGGTTGGTTGGTTTTAAATTTATGTTGCAAAATGTTGTAGCACTTTAAAAAAAAATGCAACAGCAAGATTTATTTTTTTTTGTGAGCAATCCTATACTGTAACTGAAAATCTATGCTTTTAAGTGAAATGTTTAAGGAAAATGTGAACTTCTGTGTTTGTTTTTTAGTGATTCTGATCCAGGCTTCAGACAGTGGACAGAGTCAGATACCCTTTCCGGTTCGCAGTCACCCCAGTCAGTAGGAAGTGCTGCTGCTGACAGTGGTACAGAGTGCATGTCTGACTCTGCTATGGACTTGCCTGATGTTACGCTTTCGCTTTGTGGAGGTCTCAATGAAAATGGAGAGATTTCTAAAGGTATGTGAAAGACTAAAACATAAATAGGAATAAAGCTCAACAAATGAACTGGCTTCACTGCTTCAATTCAGCCTTGCAAAGCTTTGGCTTTTTATTATGCTCATGTTGAGAAAAGGGAATGGATAATCTTTGATTTTCTAAAATTGCAGGAGGAGGTAGCAGAATTTAACCTCAAATTAATCAAGAACACTTGATGTCTTGAGAAGCTTTTTTGGCTCCTTTTTTGCAGTGCATACTGCATATCTGGTCAACAGTTCTTGTTTCTGGATGCGGTTACTTCCTGAGTTCTGTATAATTTCTTAATTCATATTCTTGCTAATTGCCTGATAATTTTTTCTCCTTTTTTTTTAAAAAAGCAATTAAAAAAGCCTGTTGTACTCTTATTTTTTCTGTCCTAAATGTTTGTAAGCCTTTAGTTTTTTTACAGCGGATACTTGTTTTTAATGCTCTGTTTAATTTTAATACTGAAGTTGTATGCATTATCTTCATGAACATGTATGCAATTTTAGTATTACTATTTTTAGGATCATCCAATCTCTAATGCATCAAGTGAAAATTAAATGCTTATTAATAAAAGCTCAGAACAGCTCTCCTGGTAATGTCGTGGTAGTACTGGATTTCCTTGAAAAAAAAAATATGTCTTTGTAGGGGTCTTAAACTAAATAATGAATTTCTGCAAATTTGTATAGTCATTAGTCATGAAAATGCTATTAGAATTCAGTGTTTAAACAAACCTGAAAAGCTGACAACATCCATCCCCCTTCTCTTTTAGTGTAACATGCAGGCCCTTTAGCTGCCATAAGAATTTTTAAAGCAAGCATGGCTCTCTTCCCAGGCTGTGAATTGAATTAGTTATAGAATTAGTTATGGTTGGAAAGGACCTTAAGATCATCTACTTCTAGCCCCCTGCCATGGGCAGGGACAGCACACACTAAACCATGTCACCCAAGGCTCTGTCCAGCCTGGCCTTGAACACTGCTGGGGAGGGAGCATTTACCACTTCCTGGGCAACCCGTTCCAGTGCCTCACCACCCTCACAGTAAAGAACCTCTTATGTTTAACCTATGCTTTTGCTATTTAAGTTTGAACCCAAAGTTCAAAGTTAAGCTGCTACCTCGTCATCATCCTTCCTCTTCTAATTTCTTAATTCTCATTACTGTGACTGTTGAAGTGGTGTGAGGTTTTCCTTTTAACTAAGGAAGAAGTCAGTCACATGACTCTGGACAGGAAGGGAATGTTAGCATATTGGAGTGATACTCCAAGGTCAGCAAAGACTCTGAAATGACAGGAAGAATTTTGTAGATACAAATGAATTGGACATCTTGGGATTTGATATTCTAATTTTTAATTAAAATCTGTTTCTGTTGCAGAAAAATTCATGGAACACATTATTACCTATCATGAATTTGCTGAAAACCCTGGACTCATTGACAATCCTAATTTGGTAATAAGGATTTATAACAGGTAAATTCTCTCTATCATTTAGTTAGGTCATAGATCTCATTTAAAATTTACCCATTAAAGTGAGTAGATTTGTCATCTTCCATTGCAGTTTGTGGTTTTGATGGATATATTTCTCAGTTTTAAAGAGAATTATTTTGAACTAATTATTTGCATTAAATTTAGCTTTAACTCTGAATTGAGGTTTTTTTTTTCAGCAACTGCTACTGATGTTGAATTGTATATTTTAAAAGAGCTCTGCTTGCAGAGAGCTTTAATATTAGTTGTTGGCAGTAAATATAACTTTTTATTTAAAAAAAGGGTAGTTTGCGTACTGATATTTATTGACCTTTGGTCGGGTTTTGTGATGTCTTACCAATAACATGTTTTAAACCAGGTATTATAACTGGGCATTAGCTGCTCCAATGATCCTGAGTTTACAGGTGTTTCAGAAGAGCTTGCCTAAGGTAAGTAGATACAGGTAAAAGTTTTTCAAGATTCTGTATATAACTACACATGATTATCTCTTTGTTTTGTTTTTCTATACAAATGAAAAAACATGGCTATTTTTTTAGGCTACTGTTGAGTCTTGGGTCAAAGAAAAGATGCCAAAGAAGTCTGGAAGGTGGTGGTTCTGGCGCAAGAGAGAAAGCATGACTAAACAGGTAAGTGAGACCTGTCTGGATTCTTTTTTTCCTTAACTTAAAAGATTGTGATTTGTTAGAAGTGCCTCAGAATGATGCTCATATAGCTCTGTGTTGGTGATAGCCAGCTGAAAGTTACTCAATATTACAGTGACTGTAGCTGCTTCTGCATATTTAGTCTTAAGTGTCGCATCTTTATTTGTTATTAGCAGTTGCTTCAGCAGAATTGCTTGTGTTCAGCTGTTGCACAATACACTCAGAATTTTTTTTTCTAAGGTGTAAGCAATTGTTAGAGCTACTCTTCAGTCACTGCAGTATGTTTTAGGAATGTACGCACAAATAAATTAGTAGGTACTGTACTGCATAATAGATGTTATGCTGAGACACCCCATTTTAGACTTAAGCTTTCTAAACCTTGAGTGTGTGCCTTAAATTTACTCCCCTCCTCACCCACAAGTGAAGTTTACAAGCTTAGAGGTTGACAGCTCCTTTAATGTGTTAAACTAGCAGTTTCAACTTCTGGCATGCAGTTTTGTTTCCTGCAATAAAAAAAAAGTTTTAATGGATTATTTCTTTGTAAGCATCCTTTTGTTAAATAATTTAAGGAATGAGCAGTTCTGAGACTTAATAAAATTTATGTACTATATTGATAGCTATTTGCTTAAATGTGAACTGTGAATTTACTTGGATCAGTTTAAAATATTTAAAATGTCAATATGCTTTTTATTATTGTGTTGCTTTAGATACCAGAGGCAAAAGAGGGGAAAACTGAGACGCAAAGAGCAAACGAACTGCCAACAACTATAAAAGAGCAAGTTAATAGCAGGTGTGTTCCTGCCTGAAGACTATTTAGTGGACTGAATAGTGTCTTGTTTTGTTTTGTTTAACGAGGAATTCATTAGGAATTTACTGTGAGAAGAAACATTTTCCTCTAAACTACTGAAGAGGAACCAGATGTATTTAGCACACAATTCGGCAAAATAATGTGGCAGCAAATATTGTAGAAACTGCAAATACACTACAATTATTTCTTAAATCCTATTGTGTTTACTTCTTAAATAGTAACGTAACTGACAGAACAGCAAAGACATATATGGTAACCTTTAGCAGTGAGCCACTACTCTGTAAATACAGTGGTATTGTTTCTGACATACTGTTTGACTTTTTTTTTCTTTTTCCTTCCTATAACTGTGTGAATAATATAAACCATATGCAATTTTTTGTAACATAAAATAATTGAAACAATAAAATAGTATTAATTACAGTGCACAAGTTGCTCAAGATTGTGGTTGACAGCTAAAGGTATTTAGCACAAAACTGTCCCAGTCTAGGTAATCTATTATGCATATTCTCCCATGATTTTATGAAGATACCATTGTATATTGTTGGTGTCTTAAGTATTTAAAAGACTTAAATAGATTGTGATTTAATGCTTCAGAGAAATTAAATGTTTTTAATCTTGAAATCTCTAATTAGCAGAAAAGATAAGTCTGTGAATAACCTTAAAAGGTGAGATACTCTACTAACTTGTCACCCACAGTTTAAACTATGTAGTAACTGTGGCAGCTTTTTTAAAGAACAAAACCCTGTTATTCATTCAGTATCTCTTTTCACCTGCAGTTTACCTAATTCATCAACACAGTATTAGTGACCATTTGACACTTTGTCTTTACTAAACCCATCATGTGTGGAGCCAGCTAGTTATAGTAACATTAGAGCTCCACCAATTCTAGCATGCCTTACAAGTCTCACTTGCTTATTGGCGTATACTAGCTTTATCTGGGCATTCACTAGACCATGGACTTTGTTAATCTGTGCTATTAGGCTAGCTGCAAATCCTCAACATAAACAGAAATTAGTCTTGAATAGGAATTTTAACACCATTAAAGAAGGATTTTCTGTAGCTTTCATTTATTCTGGTTGATGTCGTGTTAGACCTCCAGAAGATGATTCTTCTAGTGATGAAGCATCACAGGAGTTGAAGGAATCCCTGAAAATAGATACTCCCCCAGTAGAGCATCCAACCCATGGGAACATTACATCTTACAAGAAGTCACTTAGACTGTCTTCGGACCAAATAGTGAGTGGCATGCCTTTATAGTACATAGAATGCTTCATAATTCCACTCTGATTGTAAGAGTTGGGCTTTTTCCTGCTTTTCTAGCAGTATCAGAAAGGAATGGATAAATATAAAATTCAAAAAGAAATTTACAGTATTTTTGTATGCTTGTCTGGGCAGCTGCAGGGAATTTTTGTTTAATTTTTTTTTCTGTTGTGTTTTTTAAGAATCTGTGCTTGTAAGAAATTATTCGTGTCTTTTTTTTTAATCCAAAGTTCTATAATCAAACTTCTATATAAAGATGTTTCAAAAAGAAGTGGCATTGTTAGCTTCTGCAATTTGGATATCCTGGGATCTGAACAGTCTAATAATCTGCATTTGAATTGGTATGCAGGTTACTCATTGCAGTCTAACTTATAAGTTCTTTCTGCTACTGTCTAAATGTATGATCTTTATCTAGGAAGAATTTTGAGGAAAGCATCTGCTAAGTAGAAAATACAGTTGCATACTGTAGCAAAGTGGGAATTCCATTTAACAGTCCTGTAAGTGTCCTGTAATACCAAGAATTACAGTAGCAGATATTTAAATATCTGCTGCTGTAAGCACATATAGGAGTTACGGACAAATACATGTGTCCAGACTACAAAACCGTCCTTGCCAGTAAAATTGTGTCAGTGTTAAATCGTGGCTCACTTTTTGATGAGTTAATCAAAATAGATGAGGAACAGCATATTAGCCATTTTCTGTAGCTCATTTATGATTCTAAAAAACTTATATAGAGAGCAAGTTACTTATATTTTCAATTATTTTGGTTTATTCTAAAGGCAAAATTGAAGCTCAGAGATGGCCCTAATGATGTTGTGTTTAGTATTACAACCCAATATCAAGGGACTTGCCGTTGTGCAGGAACAATTTATCTTTGGAACTGGAATGATAAAATCATCATATCAGACATTGATGGAACAATAACCAAGTAAGTATCATCTTTTTATTATTGTGGGGGTTTTGTGGTTTGTTTTTTTTTTTGGGGGGAAGTGTTTGTTTTTTCTAATCCTACTTTATCTATCCTATTCTGCTCTTAAAAATAAGATAAAGAAACTTAATTTAAGAAGACTGTTAAATAAGTATTCATTAATGGTAATGGAAAAACCCAATCCCGAACTTCTTGCTTTGATTTGAATTTGTACTTACATTTACAGCAGACTAGAAAATGTCTTTTAAAAGTTGATAATGTTTACCATGTAACTGCTGCCCTTTCAGTTAGACTTCTCCAGATTTAGCAGCTGCAGGTTAACATAGGAACTGACTTGTGTTGTATTGCACCACTAATTGCTTTGTCTGGAGTAGTTACTAATTCTGGTTTAAAATCATTAGGACCTTCTGCAGAGCTATTTCTGTAAATACTCATTGTGATATTCATCAGTAGTTGTCTCTAACAAAACTCAGACACTTAGCATCAGCTATCTGATTTCACTTTTAGGTCTGATGCTTTAGGACATATACTCCCTCAGCTTGGCAAGGACTGGACGCATCAGGGCATTGCAAAACTTTATCATTCCATAAATGAGTAAGTATGTAATCTATTAAACAATTAGGGTTTCCTGGAATTCTGGAATTAATGGGCACGTAGTCGCATTGTTGTTAATAATTATGCTGTTTATTACATTTTTTTGTTCTAAATGTTGGGAGGTGAACTACTTCTGTCATTCACAAGCAAAACTAAGTTTTTTCCCCAGATGTATATTTTACAGAAATGGAAGTCACAATTTTTACTAGTTCCTCTCACAAATATTTCATTATGCATTTTAGCTTATAAAAACTGTAATATTTCAACTACAGAAGAGAATCATAATAGCAATAATTCAGTCGCTCATGCATATGTCTGTTTCCAGCAACTTGAGTTGATCACAGAGTCTGTTACAAAAATGGACAGTATAAATTCAAACTTAAACTGTGTCCTTCCAATGCATAAATATTTTGTGTTTTAACATGTCTGCTACCAAATTCAAGTGAATACTCTTTAGGATAGATCTTGTTCTGACATAAGCATTATTAACAACTTGCCACTGCCACAAAGAGAAGGTTGGTGGCCTGCCGTAAGTTTTCTGTCACTTTGTGCTTCTGACATAAGCTAATGCAATTCAATAGAAAAGTAATTCAGCAAAATGTCAATTTCTCCTTACTTTTCTGGGTTAGTCAATTGAATGGGCTTACCTTGTGATGTGCAAGAGTCTACAGAAACAGCCCATGTACCTTCCCTCTTGCAGCAGTGAAGTGTTTACTCAGTTCAGAAGTGTTATGAGCTGCATCCTTATATAGGTGTAATGTTGTTCATCGAAGAGGTATATAGCCTTACAATATTTATGTCCAGTAACTTAAACCTGCATATTTCCTTCCCTTTCAGATTTGGTCCTTTGTTTAGCAAACTTTTTTTCCAAAAGTATAGTGATGCCAGAAATAGTATTTACGTATAATCCAACTGTTAAACACTTCATGATCCACTTAAAAGTGTAGTAGTCTTTCTTTCCACAGAAGTATTTGGGGTCTAGAATCTATTATTGACCTTTGTTCTTGTGGCTTTCGTTCTGTATCTAAATATTGTCTGTGGTCCCTTGCTGTCCATGGGAGATAAGCTGAACTTTTTTTCTTTGTGCGTAACCGAAGAGCTGGAATTACTTGCCAAATTGGATCAAGCCTTTTGTGTGTGCAGTAACTGTACAAATCTGTGTAACAAACAAAGCAGCAAAGTCTACAGGAAAACTTTACGGGCTTGACGAATACTTTTTGTTGTCCATAGTTCACTCTGTGCTACAAATTCTGCTAATAACCTAACTAATTGATAATTCATTTTCTAGAAATGGCTACAAGTTTTTGTACTGTTCTGCCCGTGCCATTGGGATGGCAGATATGACCAGAGGATACCTACACTGGGTGAATGACAAAGGAACAATTCTCCCCAGGGGCCCTCTCATGTTGTCCCCCAGCAGTTTGTTTTCTGCCTTTCATAGGTAAGCAAATGGGATTTCATACATCCATTCCCTCACCACCTCAGAAGCAGATTAAAGAAATCTGGCATGCTAAAAATAACAGCTGGAACCAAAATTAACACTCTATGCTAGATTGGCTGCTGAGAATTGATGTCCCTCTCATGATCATTTATAAACTGTTCATTTTGTCTGAATTTCAGTTTTAGTATACTTGTTTCTGTGGGCATGTTAGAATTGGCTACAAGACACCCAATGTCAGCGGCTCACTTTGCCTTTTCTTCATTCCTCTAATCCATGACTGATTAATACTAGTTTCTATTTATATCAGAAATTATATTACAGAGATTGTAATGCAGTGCTACTGCACCAAATAAAGGGAAAATAAAAAAAGGTGGGGAATATAGACTGTCAAGCTAAATGATCTTGTGATATTGGGAGTGTTTCATATATGACTAGTTAAAAAGCAATATGGAGTTTAGCTGTGGTTCAACTTGGTTGCTCTTTTGAACCAGCCGTAGGCTACCTGTTCTTGATGGGAAGAGCTAAAAGTGAAAAGGTCTTTTGGGTTTTGCTTCTGTGTTTTGGTTTGGTTTTTTAGTAGCACCACCTGATTCATGGCTAGCAATGACAGCAACTTCCATTAGGTTCACTGGCAGGCCTTCTGCACTCTGTTATGAGAGACAGGACTTGTAACAAGCTGATGTGTACTTGATTAGGTCCTTTGATTGAGATAGTTATCTACAGCAAAAGCAGTTCACAAACTGAATTCACAGATGGGAGTTTCATCCCGTTTACTTAGCCTAAGCACAGGGTATTTACCTATTTTTTACTATGTATGTTGGAAAACAGTGAATATTCTATGTTTCTTATTCTTTAAAAACTACTGACCAATGTCTATATAACTACCAATATTAGCAACAGGAAGTAATGGAAATATAAATATCAGATAAATGGGGGAAGGAGGATTCCTCTATCAAATCATGATTTGGAATTTTACTGTTGAAATTTTATTTTAGGGAAGTGATAGAAAAGAAGCCTGAAAAGTTCAAAATCGAATGTTTGAATGATATCAAGAATTTGTTTGCTCCCAGTAAACAGCCTTTCTATGCTGCTTTTGGAAACAGGCCCAATGTAAGTCTGCCCCTTTCTAATTGAAGGGTTAAAATGCATGAAGTACTTGGGAAGCAAAAGAAAAAGGCTTTTCTTTCTGTGTCTATTTAAATTTGAATAAGGAAATGGGACACTGGTGCTTTTATGGGTCTGGTCTGGAAAACTCACATGCAGATATCTTAAATAAATGCTGCTAGAACTGCTTGTATGAGAAAGGTTACAAAGATGTGTTTGTACTCTTAAAATGTCATTAAATATATGATATCTTTCCATATTCTTTTTCAGCAGTTTTGACAACTTTCTAATCTAAGGAAATTAATTCAGTGCTCCTCAGTCTTGAATCCTGTTTCCTATCCTACAGTTCCTATATTTTCTGTGCAGCTCAGTGCTGTTTAATTGATGAAGCTAGAGAGAGGGTATTGTAAGAAGTATGTTGTCACAATAAATGGTATTGTGTAGTACAGGTTTTGTGTGTGCTTGTGGTCCCAAGCTTGGGAATGGGAATTAAGCATTTTGGGGCAGAGAAATATTTTGTTCCAGTGTGTGTGTATGTTTGGTGTGTTTAATTGGTTTTGAATTTTCATGCTGTTGTTTAGGGGGTGTTTTGTTAAGGGGTAGTTTTACTGTAAGCTTTTAGGATCATCTTTTTTGTTTGTTATATCACATTCAATAAGGAAATACCAAAGCATGTGCTTTTGTTCATGCTTTTTGCAGGATGTATATGCCTACATGCAAGTGGGAGTTCCAGACTGCAGAATATTTACTGTGAATCCAAAGGGTGAACTGATCCAAGAACGGACTAAGGGAAACAAATCTTCGTAAGATCACTTTTGTTATTTCAGCTAAAGAAAGTGTTTAGAAATAAGATCACAGAATAATTGCATTTGTCACCATGACGATTCAATCTCCTGTTGCATGTGACGTGAAAACTTTAGATACTTAACTGAAACTTTTCGAGAACAGTAAACTGGCAGAAGTGGTGCCTTATTTGACTATAGCTTTCTGGTCTACACTTCTCAAGCTCCTTTTTGGCAACAACCTGAACAGTGAGTGACTAGACTGTTAAATAATGGTCTTTCTTCTTTTTAATATAGGTATTACAGACTAAGTGAACTTGTGGAATATGTGTTCCCACTGCTTAATAAAGAACAGAGTTCTGCATTTCCATGCCCAGAATTCAGCTCCTTTTGCTATTGGAGAGAGCCTCTTCCTGACCTTAACATGGATGACCTGGCCTGAAAAACATTTCTCACCTAGAGATGGAATTTCATATTCAGCTACTCAACTTCGGTTTAAATGTGAAGAACTTTCTTAACAAAGATGCTAATTTATATACTGGTACCATAAGTCTTACTAAAGAAATCACTTTATCTCTGCTGGTTTAAAACAAAGAAAATGCAAAGCTACTGTCTGGGTTTTTTTTTTCTGAGGTTTGTTTGTTTCTTTATTGTTTGTCTTTATATACCTGTTCTAAGGCAGTTGAAATTGGCCTGTCATTGATGGTCATGGTACCCAAGTGCTTCAGGGCAACTAAAGGTGAGGTAAACTATGACTTTGCATTTTCATCAATACAGACCTTGTTGTAAACATAGATTATTTTGCTTTATTAGTCTTAATAGTATATTTTCTAAAATGAAGCCAAAAAGTGTATGGAAATCACCAAATAGAATGTCAGATCTACTAATAAAAAACATGGTCTGGTGTTCAGATGGGTAATTAGGCCATTTGTGAAACGAGCCCGAACCTAAGACCAGTTTGCTCTTTCTCAGCTAAAATACAGAAAATTTGTAGACATTACTAGCCTGACAGGCTCTGAAGACATAAAATTCTTCTTTAAATGTAAGTATGCCTTTTGTCACATGTACAAGGCTGTGCTTGTACAATTCACACTCAGACTGACTCTGCTTACTACTTACTTTACATGCAATGTTTCAACTATTTCATGAGCTTGTTAAAAAGAAGTTGCCTTCAGATACTTGTATGGCTTTTGTTGTTTTCAGGTTGCACTTTGTCACGTTCAGTTTCCATCAAGAAAAGTCTTGAGCATTTCTGTAAGAGTTGTGGAGCTGGCATTTTAATTTCCTTTTTCAACACAGAGATGATGCATGCACATGTGTGTGTTTGCTGTGTAGGCCAGTAAAAGTATGTACAGATTATATTCAGGGAATTGTAATACTAAAAAAGATATTTAATTTTTTAATAGTCTGCTGCAGGTCTTTCCAGAATTCTGTATTGCAGGTTTTCAGTAGCTGGAAGGAAATGCAGCTCAATGAGATTCCAGGTATGAGAATGGTTAAATACTGCAGAGCAGAATAAAACCTTTTTGTTCTTGTTTTCTTTTTGTTTTGTTTTGGTTTTTTTGTTGTTGTGTTTTTTCCTTTATGTTTTGGGTTATTCATCAACATCATGCTGGTCATTCCTCAGGTTCACATCAGAGCCTGTGAACAAATTGCTTTCCAAGTCCAGTGTTCATCAGCTGTAAAAGCAACTAGTATTTCTCTCAAAAAATACTTGAAGGCAAAAGTAGTTCTGCTTTTTAAGCTGAGTTAGTGCATTTAACCTCCTTTAGTCTGTGGTGAGAATGTGTCATTCTACTATCTCAAAGGGCTTAAGGACTAAAGTCATTGATACGTCATTCCTGGGTTTCTGGGCGCAGTCTTTTCTGTCATTCCTTATGTGAGTTCCTGGCGCCTTGCGTTAAATATTCTTCTAGTGGCAACATCCTTAATTTCACCGGGCTCTGGGATAGGCTCTGCCCCAACACACCTCCCAGTGGGAGCAAGGAAG